>JAMKCH010087516.1:15867-37332 GCA_023653785.1 Ophioderma brevispina | reverse complement strand
CAAGCAGACATTGATTCCCATGAAGGGGGATTCAAAGCCGATAAATGGGTTGAGGTATTGTCTCGAAAATCGATCGGCAAATCCCTCAGTGAATGAATGATCCTTTGTTTGGTTGTAATTCCCGGGATTAAAGACCATGGACCAGCAACGAGGAGATTCGCCCGGGTCAAAGCGCCCGCAGGCCGGACCATCACCCCGGTGAGGATGGAAGCAAAAGGCATCGAGACCGGCGCAGTAAAGAAAAGCCCGTAAATCGCCTTATAGATATAGAGGACGAAGGGCCCGACGTCGCCGGATGGGTTTCGCTGAAGCACGGGCGTGATTGCAGCCGGAACCGCCACCGGTAGACGCTGCCCGAGGGCAGCGTCGCCGCTAGCGGACCATAGAAGACACAACACCTTAGGTGACGGTGGACCACCCCATTTTTTTTAGCGGTGATCTCCGTAATCGGTGTAGGGACGACAAAACGGTTTGACAACACGCCATAGTATCCAGCCAGTCTACGCACCCCTGGGGACAAGGGGGGGCGGCCTGCACACGACAACCGGGGCGGTGTAGTGTGAACCTCTAACGGCGGGTGAACCCCCGCTTACAGCGCGGAGGAACTCCTGTAACGGCGATGGGTAATATAGCGGTGGTGTTGGGACTGTGATCGGTGGGTACCGAGGACGGCTACCACGCGCCCGGTATCCGATAGGCAAACGCACCCCTGAGGCGAGGGCGACTGACAAGACACCCGACCCCAAGCCTGCGTCGTAACGGCGGGGGAACCTCCGCTTACATCAGCGGAGGAGCTCCCGTCATTACCGGTCTCTCAAAATCCCTACCCGTCCAGTGTACCGAAGGGACGAAAACCCAAGGATATACCCAGGTCCAACTCTGAGCAAACCCAGGTGCAATACCAGAGACCGATACGGCACGGCGCACCTATTTGCCCCGGAGTAGTGGACCAGCGGGGGTATCAGCATGGGTGTGGGTCCCCTGACGGCGACTCGGTCGAATAAGTCACGTACAGCCGCGGCCTTTAAGGGAAACAAAACCGGCCTGAGCCGCACCAAAGCGGGGGTACCCGAATACAAATTTACTAAGTCTAGAAGAAAGTTATATAAAGCATTTCCAACCAATCCCTACAAACTCCTTTATCAAAGGCCATACCTCGTTGACATAAGGACTGCAAGAAAGCAGTAAGGAAACTAGGTAGTAAACCCACAAGTGTCACGCTCCTGGTGTGAAGGATGATCGTTGCATAAACCTATCAAATGAAAAAAACCGGGCGCCATTTTGAAACGAGAACGAAAAACGTGGCCATCCCGCTTACAAATTACAATCGCCACAAGCATTAATCACAAATATAACGTTAAAATATATAAATATTATATAAAAAACATATAAAGATAGTAGGTGGGAAATAGGACTAGCGATATGAACGTGGCTGCAGTGCCACGCCCTCCGCTAGTCGCCCTACATGTATGGGTAGTGATTGGGTGAATTTGCGGTGTGTTGTTGACCAACCCGACGCCAAAGTCCAAGGTTTATAAGTCCGTAAAATACGACTTCGCAAACGAAAATGACAAAACACAGTCCCAGGGACGTATATAAAATGACTTTAACAGATTTTCACAAGGTTCAGGGCCACCAATTAGCTAAATCGACCCAAAAATTCGACAGAAATCAGAGAGTTAAATCAAACGTGTTACCAATCTTGTCGAATTCCCAAGACGAAAAGAGGAAGAGGATTGTCGGTATGACGTCACTTGGGAGGGGGTGTCGTCATACAGGTGAATCGAAATGAAATTATATATTATGTGGAATATATATTTATGGGAGGTTCTGCCTCTGCCTAAAGGCCAATGCACTTTTGTAATTCAACATCGGATTGAAGGTAAGCAGATCCTGTATGAGTTAGGAATGTGTCCTTGCAAGGTAAATTAAGGACCCTAATTAGGTAAACAAACCCACAACGCAAGCACACTGACTGACACAACTAAGGTATAAGCATCAAGGCTACAAGTGATAGGGGAAGGCTGCCAGAGGCTTACTGTGATGACTTTTGCTATTCCCAACTAACTTTCATGGCAATTTACAATGCACACATTCAAAAGGAGCTGTATGACACACGTCACGAACAAATGTCAACCAATTGGTTTGTTTAGGTACCCTAAACTGGCTTTCACACCCTTATTGTGCCAAACGAAAAAGCTGCATTATTTTCCCACGTCATCAAAACACGCATGCAAAATCAGACAATACGATATAGGATAAACACGCAGTTAAACAAAACCATTGGCTTCAACAACCCAGTAATATAGACCCACCGAGTATTTGTGGGTCTAACCAATTTGAACTAACCGTAAGGGAAGTTAGGTAACATTCCCAATTTTTTGATTCGTGTTTCCTTACAATCTCATCCCCAGGAGTAACAGTGAGGTGTATTAAACAAATATTTATGTCGGTGTATTATTGGGAAATGGACTCAGGGCCTATTCATACTCACCCTTGGGTTGATAGGCCATAGCCAGTACCTCGGTAAAAAATGTGTCCTTTTTCCCTCGAACCATGTAGTATTTATATACTCTTTACTATGGTATTTTGATTCAGTAGTTTGAGCCTTACATGCCCATGCTTCTACCAGCAGCACATGACAATGCACACAGGGCAATGAGAGGCAGCACATGCACAGCTTACCAACCAGGTTGTTAGTGTAAGCTCAATTGGCAAGAGCACAGTGCTAGTCATACGGAGGTGGTATTCGAGTCCGGCCAAGCGCACAGTTTCTTTTTTCAAACTTGTGTGCACTGGAATTATCTGGGGGAAAAGATGAATAAATATTTCATCCATTGTCTACATGGTAAATAAGTTCCCTAGTTTTAAAATTTTAAAACAAATATAAATTGTATGTCGTCGTCTTCTTGCGTATTGAGGCAGCAGATAATAAATGTGTGGAATTTGGTGGAGCCAGCTTACTGTTGATTGGGTTGGGGCTTGATAAGTCTATATCCACCAGTGGACTGAAGGGAGGGCACTCATTGAGAACGTGATCTGCAGTCTGTGATGGAGAGAGCCACATTGCAGGCTGGAGATGGTCGCAGCCCCCATCCATGCATATTGCTGTTGAAACGACAGACTCCTGGTGCGAATCCTGTTCAGGTGACCCATTCCTTACGAAGATTGCTACCAGGGTGGAGTTCTGTAATAGGTGTGAAAGTGAATTGGTCTGGTTTGGGGTATCTAGCCAGGCAGTGTTCCATATATGTAAGATGTTGAATGGGGAGCTGGAGAGTTTAGCCACACGTCAACACAGTCTGTCTGCAGAGCTGGTGTGATTCTTCAACAGTATTATGCAGCAGGTGCTTGTTGTCCAACAGAGAATTGTTCACCAGTTTTTGTGTGAGATGTTCTATCCAAAGCACTGCAGGTGCAATTGTATATGTAAATATACCATTCTGATGCTATCCGCTAGCTAGGAAAGCAAAGGACACCTTTCGGACCTAACACCTATAGATGATAACTATCGCTCCTCTGCCAACCCAAGCTAGTAATACGAAGGTCGCTGGTTCGAATCCGGCCAAGCGCACGTTTTTTAAACACTTGTGAATGTTGGCTATCTCCAGGGAAAGATGAACTCATATTTACGCGATGTATAAAATATATCCTCACCAAATGATGCAATCACTATAAACTACACCAGACCACCACCTTTATCTAATTCAGCTGCGGACAGATAGGGTTATTAACATTTTTATCACATAAATTACACGGTTAACATCTTTCTCACGGACGGACATACAGACAGCCCATTTTATCGTCCCCTTCCAAACTTATTTCAGCAGGGCAAATATTGGGTCAAATGTTATGTTCTACCTACAGCAATGAAAAAGTGTTTCTAATACTCAACATTTGTGTCATTTTTGGGAAATTTGACAGTCTCGTTTGACTTTGTGAAATTTGCAAACTGTGCCAGTGTTACCAAGAGCATTCAAACACCAATTTAAGTTAGTACATGTAATATTGGCATAACATTATCACTCAAAGTTTAGAACCATACAGAGCTGCGATTGTTTCACTAATTGTGGTATTTGGTTAAAAATAAATGTCCTTTTTAAAAAAAAAAAAAAACATCTTTTCCGAATTCAGGCACATTGTGCATATAGTTCACCCTGTTACTTTCCACGCTCCTGCAGAGAAAATGTCAAAGCAGCACTTAGCAACAAACCTTTTTCTGCACTAGATGTCCGACCAGCAATTAGAAGCACACTCTTGCTTGTTACTACCAGTGTGACACTTACCCCCTAGCGAGAATTTTGCAGAAAAACATTGTCAAGACAAGCGGTTACAAGCAAACACAGTGGCGTAGCCAGGATTTTGTTGACGAGGGGGCACAGATTTGTGAATGTACCGACACGTGTATTGTCCCGACAAAACATTTTTTCACGGCTCGCTACGCTCGCCGGTTGATCGGGGGAAGAAAAAAAAAAACTAGGGCTAAATGTGCTTCTGAAGAAGCACTAATGTCAGCATGCAATGTTTCTATGACCTTTGACCACACCCAGTGAACCTGTTAATTTGAACGGAGGGTTATTTTGAGTAAGTAAGGCAGAAGATGTAATTTATAGATTTTCAAAGAATGCCCCTTTAATCAGTGTATGTTGAATTTGATAATCTATGTACACCCCATATAGGACTTGTGTCAGTGGTTAATGGTTTTTCTGAACCAACATTGGTGACCATAGCACTAGATTTGAAACGGAAGGAATTTCTGAATTTTCAAAGAATACCCCTTTAATCAGCCAACATTGTCTTTCACCCCAATCTGTGTATACTCTATATGGTCCATGAGTCAGAGGTTCTTCTAATTGAAGTGATCATAGCATTTAATTTGAGACCAAAGCAGCAATTTATAGATTTGATGAAGAATGCCCCTTTAATCAGCCTACATGACCTTTGACCCCAATGTGTTTACACCCTTATGGATATTGGGTCAGTGGTTCTTCAGACCAACTTTGGTGATCATAGCAATTAACTTGAGGCAGAAAAAGGAATTTCTAGATTTTCAAAGAATGCCCCTTTAATCGGCCTACACTGTCTTCCACCTCAATCTGTGTACACCCTATATGGGCCTTGGGTTAATGGTTCTTCTGACTGAAATTTGTGACCATAGCAATTGATTAATGGCAGAAGAAGGAATTTATAGATTTTCAAAGAATGCCCCTCTAATCGGCACACATGAATTTGTCCCAAATCTGTGTAAACCATATGACTCTTGGTCCAGTGGTTCTTCAGAACAAGTTTGGTTGAAATCGGCCCAAGCGTTTGGTTAGAAGCAAGCATTTTAAGGAGCATTTGGAAAGAAAGAAAGAACACCTAGGAGCACAATATGTCAGCTGTGCTACGTACGGCTGACATAATTTGGCCAACGCAAACACGCAAACATACTAATAGGGTAGTAGTATTGGCCAATTAAGCAGTTATTAGTAACCAATTTTCATAAACAATTTTCATGAAGCTCTAACATGCACCACGCGCTAAAAAATAAAACAGTTTACAGCTTTTAGACAAATGTACCGACAGACTGTTATGTACCGACAAAACATCTCGGTCGCCCCCCCTGGCTACGCTACTGAGCAAACATCTTTTTAAGGGAAACATGTTACAACAGCAGTTAGCAGCAATTTGGTTCCGGCAGTTTCACGAGGGGAAAATTAAATATTGCAGCGGCAGCAAAAAGCAACCGGTCTCCAAGGGGTAAATGTCACAACAGCAGGAGTTACATGTAGTAGCAATTTGTTTTTGGTGATCTTCTGAGGAAAAAATGTCCCAGCAGCAGTAATAGTCCAGCAGTAGAACCTTGCATATGACCTTGCATATGACCTTGCACAAGAGTCATACACAAAATGTTTTGATGGTTTCTAGACAACGTTGATCTGCTGATTCCCGATCTTGATGATGCAACTTTTACATTCTTGAGCATTTTGAGATACGAAGGGGGTAAATTAAGAGGTAAACTTTGTAAACATCATCAAAACCTTGAATTTGATCATTTTTATGGGTACAGAGTGTAGTGCATATTTGAGTGTGACTCCCTTCACATGGGATATCTCAAATGATTGTTTAACAAAGTGCGAATGAATCTCACAAAAGCCCACAGCATTGGTGAGAAAAATGCACTAAGTTCCGGATGTAGCGACTGCATCCACTAGAAATAGATGTGGCATTAGGATAATGCTCATATCTGATACCTGATTATGTTTCAATATTTTAGTTTTGTTTCCAAAAAAATAAAACACCATTTGAGCAATGAAGGCAGCATGCTGTAAAGAACAAGTAATGTAAAAATAGGACGGCGGGCGAGTATTTCTGTCGTCCTGGTTCCAAATAGGTCGTACGATATATGTAATGGTTATCGAACCATTAGAGTACCAACCCATATCACTGGACCACACACCACACTCCCACAAGTAAGCCCATGCAATACCCTGACCACACCCTATACCCAACCAAACCATACGGACCCACATCCCCATACCCCTACGGACCAACATTCTCCATACCCGACGACCACCTTTTCCCATTACCCCCGGACCACACCCCATACCCCTACCCAAGACATACCCTAGGACCCCACCCATCCCCCGAACGCATACTCAAGGACCACACTCCTCACACCATCACATCCAATTTACCCTGGGGCAACAGCCATACTTCCCAGACCACAACCCATATCCACAGACCAACAACCCCATATCAACCACAAAAGTCAACCTTAGATGCCAATACCCCGACCACACCCAATACTGCCGGACCACACCCAATACCTCTGGACAACACCCCCTAGGGACCACACTCCACCCGACTCCCGATTGGGTACACAGTGAGCATATAATGAACCTGGCCAGTAGTGCTTTGCTGCTGCTGCAATTGCTGCAACAAATGTCTAGGGACGAGGAGTAAAAAAATTATAAATTGTATCATAAAATGTTATCGAAAAATGATCCGGGACATATTTTACTATTCAGTGATTTGTAACAGAGGAGTAGCTCCCATTTTCTGAAAATCTAAAATTGAACCAATGGCAAGGCCAAATATTTTGTCACATGAAAATGATTGAAAATTTGTTTTGTCAGTTTGCAAGATTACATCCCATGCAAATGGACATAGCCCCCCTTCTTAATTATGTCGATGGGCTAAGAATGTTCACAAATTTTATACGGTCATTATTTTAATCTGAAATTTGTTGTGTGGAGAAATTACAACCTCCAACAGTAAAGAATAGAGTCAGTGGAGGGTCAATGACAAAGTGTTACATGGTACATGTAGGTCGCGTGCTTGGTCACAAAACTGCACAAAAACACAGGATTTTGGAGGCATTTGGCACAAAGGTGTTGCCAAGGTAACTAGCGTCATACTTGATTGACCCCTCTTTTAAAGGAAAAGTATTATATCTTTCAGATTAAAATAATGACCGGTTATAAAAAATTTGTGACAGTATTCGTAGTTAATGGCGTCGCGTGTTCATTACTGTTGCGGAAAACTGACTAGTATACAATTAGATCTAAGGAAGGATTTCCCCTGAATTTTTACCCAGCACAAAGCATTCTGCCTCAGAAGTACTAATTATGAATTTAACGCAACTATCAATGATGGTCAGAGCCAAAATAGTTTTGTGGCGGACGAATTGAGAGCACTTTTTCAGTTGCATCGCCATAGCTGGTTGTTTTAAAGGATCCTAATTAATGTCTTGTGAGAACAAGTAAGTTATAGCACTATTTTTTTGTTGTGTGTTTTTGTTCAGTTACAAACAACAAAAAGAAGCAAAGGATGTAGAGTGTTTCAATGGCCAACGCAAGATTTAAGGATTGTGGTGGGAGAACGGATAGCTTACACATAATCGTTAACACCGAACGTTTTGTATAATTTATCAAAAGTACAAGGATTTGATTAAAAGTTTGAACACTTCTATATAGTCCACCCTATCCTACTATTAACATGCAAAGAATAAAAAAAGAGATTCCCCACAATTTCACATGCATGTGTTTTTTTAAAATAATATTAGTCAATGTGCGTTGGGAAGACGGAATGTTGGTGGGACTGGAATTTTGTCAGCCCATTAATATTGGTATTGTTATAAGTGTCAAACTTGGACAAATGTTTTAACTACTTTAAGTGAAAAATTACTACATTAAGGTTCAATTTCACAAAGCTAACATGCAGTGATTATTACTTTTGAAAAATCGTGTTACTAGGATGGACGATTCAAACCCAAGATCGGCAATGCCAGAATATCCGATCAGGAAATTGACAGATCGGACCGATCCGATCCCGATTCAATAGATTCATTTCAAAGCCAGGGCAAATTGTCCCAGTCGGGGTTAAGCATGTGTTCATGAGTCTAAGCTTAGTTTTTTCAGAGCTTAATAATGTACTATGACGATTTTCGAAAATCATGGTCAAAACAATCCAACTAAAAATGCAATAATACCCAGCAAGTCTATATTTAACTTCAGTGAATGCCGATGTCGGTTGCAAAGTAATGACAATTAACCTATTCGATGCTTGTACCAGTGTCGCATTGTATTGAATCAATTAACCCCCAACGGTGCAGCTAGTATATTATCAAGCGCAGCACGTGGCCTCGTGTGCTGAGAGGTCATACTTGGCACCGTTGTGTCTACTCAGTGAGTTAGTTACAGCTAAGTCATGGAATTTTGTGAATAAAGTTTGTTTGAATGTTACATGTGGATTGTAGCTATGTTTTTACTTTAAATAATGTAAGACGGCTTAAATATTATCAAATGGGCAAAAACATCGAATTTAATGAAGCAATAATGAGCCAGCATTTTAATACAAGTGATGATTTACGTATGATGAAACACATGTGGAGTCTTCTAACTTTCCAGACAGTCGGTATGGATCATACACTTGCTGTAATGACTACATGTACGCATGCTCATTTTGCTCATTTCCGTCTGTAGATGTTGATGGAATTGCCATGTATTTGGAGGGTCTTCACTCGCAGGAAAATCTCCCGTTTCAAAAGTTACTTCCGAAAACGCAAAATAATAGAATTCCTACAGTGTCACACCAGGATTCTTGCGGTAAAAGATGGCAGCACATTTATAATGACATATAATGTAGTAGTCACATAGAAAAATATAAATGGTAAGCTTTAAAAATCTGTTGTCTTTTAGTAAACTTTGGGATTTTTTATTGTCAGTTTAGGAGATCGGTGAGTAGATCGGTAGCTGATGACTTTTCTCCTGATCCCGATTCAAAGCCGATTCAGCCACAATCGGGCAGATTTCCGATCTGCCGATCAAGATCGGCCATCACTATCTGTTACCATGGTTACCAAATATATTTGAATGTTGAAAATTTCTTTAATTTTGACAGGGAATACAAATTACAAATGGTTTTTTGAAACTGGAAAATAGTTTCTAGGTGTCATCTAAATCCGACTCTACTATTTATGGGTTATTATACAGTATGTAGGCTCACACAAAGCATTATAACCCAACCAATAAGTCTCTATCAAACCACGTCAGAAGCAATTGTTTTAGACTGATATTGACCCAATTTTGGTGGCTAACTCCACAAGATTACAAGTAATTGTTTTTAAGTCCTACATGCAATTAAATATCTTTAATCAAGGCCAAAATACCAGCATTGATCCCCTGTACCCCAGTCAATTTGATGAAGAAGTTCTGATGTTTCAGTCATATCTTGATCACATTGTGGGTCTACATCATCGCCATACGATTGAGTGTTCAAAGAATGTATAAAAGTTTTTCAATCAAGGTGATTCTAGATTTTTGTAATGATTTAGGGCCAGAGTGAATAAAGTTTCTTTCACTTAAAAATCTGAGATAGTTTTGAATTACATAAAAAAATGTATAACTCATGATAACAGCAAAATTCAGGCCCTCCATGTGTTATTCCGCCCACCACAATTGGCCTTCCGTCCCACCACAATGAGGAACTCAAAACAATAAAAACCATCACAAAATCAATATAATGTATTAAAACCACGATTTCTTTGTTTAGAAATTAGTTGCCATAATATTTGATGGTCTGACATGTTTGGCTGAAATTTATATTTTTTGTTTGTTCGTGAACTTAAAAAAACCCTCACAAATGTGGGTGGGACGGAATTATTTTATTAATTTTTCGTATTTTTTAATTTCTAGAAACACAATGTACATATTTGTTGGTATCAAAATGATCTTACTAAGTGCCCTAAATTGAAACATTTTGTTATTCAAAACAATATCCAAATATAATTATTTAAATATATCACTTTTTTTCAATTCCGTCCCACCACATCGAGAGGGCGCCATTTTCATCTTTAATTGTTTATATCCGCCAACGACGCTATTTTTTACTCGACCAAATTTTGATCCATGAATCATCAATTATTACTCTACTCAAAACATGACAATATTCACTCCTACAAGTCAATTGAAATTTTCACTTTGATGATGACTATTTTTTTGGCTCTGACCCTGATAAAAGACGTCCTCAGGTTAAGCGTGTGCCCTGTTTTATGAGTGAGGATATATAAACAATTTTTATTATAATTAGCTCCTAATATTGCGAATCCTGTTTTCTTGGAGGCCTATTCATTTACACTACTACAGGTTATTGTAGACGGATTCCAAGTTCTACTGTGATGCGAGTACGCCCCAAAAAACCCAAATGAAATGTTCATCACGGTAGAAGTTCCTAATTACTATTTCTCTTGTCGGTCGCAGTTCGTGTCATAACAGGCCCTATTCCTTACCCTCCATCTGAATACTGGAGGAAAGATTACTAATGTGTTGAACAGGAACGTCAATATATCTGAACAGCAACCTAATCCTTTTACAAATCAATTCCAACTTCTATATGTTGTGCATTTTGATATTCTCCCAATCACCTTTCAAGAAAATTTTAAATCCTATCACGTCAAGCTGAAAGAATATTTCAAAGAGTAGAATTTCTCCATATCTCCATGCAAAGTTTCAGTCCACATTTGGGGAGTAAGTGCAATAACCGGAGCAAATACCCGGATGTGTGACCGACAGAATCCAGAACAAAATGATATTTCAAAAATCTCTTCTGAGCACCTTTAAAATGGCAGAATGGCACTATGATCGTGCCTGCACAACCAGCCTTCGGGGGCTGAATTCAAGTATCTGCCACCACATTCTTCACATAGGCATTTTATTCCTTTGAGGCTGCCGATTCAATAAGGTGGTGGCACAATACTAAACTCTTTCCCATTCGGCACCATTAACATGCTGTTTATTCTGTTAAGGTGCCGACATTCATAGGGTGCATGCACAATCTGCATTCTTTCCTATTCAATGTTCCACATGCTGCTTTCCTGCCCATAATTTCAATTATATGAGTGAACAAGGTGTAAAAATAAGGCAAACGCTATTCAGCCGGACTAGTCCCTAGGCGAATTACTGTGTGAAATCTAATTTACCGGACAAACTACTGGACTTAGTAATATTTCTCTTTACTCTAAAATAATTATTGAAATACATTTATTTGAAAATGCCAGAGTAGAATAAATCAGCGATTTCAAAATTAATTTCATAAAAAAAAATTGGGTTCCCTGGATATATATTACTATCCCTGTAATATGACATTCACCACATCTCTCAGATTAGAAATAGTGAAGATTTTTGAAGAAAAGATTTGAAAAGCAAGCCTCTACTTACCATTCAAACTTGCCGCCATTAAAAAAAGGCAGAAGTGTTGCCTACATCCCCTACCCATTGTCATTTTGGGAGTGCTAGTTGCCAAACGCGTATAATTTTTCACCCTACTGCATGTCACAAATGAGTATCGATGTTGCCATGTGTACCAAAGCCTCTGGGCTCTTCCAGTGTATAATTAAAATCGGCAGAACAATGCCAATTTTCGCTGGTAAGCAACAATAAACAAAAACGAACGAGTTGTCGGACCATTGAGCAAGTATAATGTTTCCCGCCTCGCACGAGGTCAATTCCCATTGTGCAAACAATATTATGACTTCGGAGTGTGTGCAGTACTACTGTGTTAAAAAATCACACGTGTCTTAGCAACTATCTCCACAAATGCGGACCCACGTGGCAACGCTATCGTGACGCCATTGTGGAAAAGGAAAATATTTTATATGATCTTATGCATGCTCAACTATCGCAACAACTAAATGCCTGACGATGTTCATTAATGTCTATGATCATTTTATATTTTCGATGATGCCTGGGAAATCACGACAGAGTGTAATTTTTCGGGGTCATTTTCCATACGCTTTCATGGGCTTGGGCCGGTAATAATAACTCAACATATGCTGTAAATTACGCTGGTGCCCGGTGCCTTGGGTTTTCGGCTTATGTCTCAGTGGTGAGACCCAGAGTCGCAAGGAACCAGCGTAGCTGTAATGGCATGTGGATCAAGTGCGGCACGCAAGTGCATACTGTGCAAGAAGTTAATCTTGATCAACTCCCCTCGGCCCCAAAGGATTTCCCGCTGCACAATTTATGCTAGGGGGCCGAGGGGAGCTGATCAAGATTCTATCTTCTTGCCTTGTCCACCCGCCACGCTGTTAATTAAAATGGCGTATTGTCGCCAAATTTTCCTTCGATATACGTCAACTTTTTATCAGCTACAGCTACATTTATATATTTATTAATACACCACACAAAAATCAAATGAAAATAAGGTGGTAAACAAAATAGGTTTGAGCATTGTGTGTCAATTTCTTTTTGACATTGGGGGGTGGGGTGATGAAAATTTTATGAATGAGAATGGGGTTTGCCCCTGACAACGATCTATTACGAGCACTGTGCGCGCGAAGCGAGCTAAAAATGTTGCCATTTCTAAGCCCAAAATCATTAAATATAATTGCAATTGGAATAAAATTGCCGCGAACGCGCGGAAAATTCCCATTTTAAAACGTTATGGTAAAAAATATGAGGTTATGTTGGTCAAAAACACAGAATGGGTATCAACATTGGGGGGGATGATCGTATTGACCATACCCCCTCATCAAAATATTGGGGGGGACATATCCCCCCATCCCCCCGGGATTGTCGCCTCTGTGGTTGAGATATTTGTAAGGTTTTCTGCACCAAACGTCCAATCCACCGCTCTACTTACCCTTTACGATACTCCTTTTTTTTGAGGTCTCTCGTAGTTCCCTTCCCGTTGGTTTCCCCCTCCTCTTCACTACTCCAAACACTCTTTCTTCGCGTAATGTTATCGTGCGATCTACTGCTAAGGCCCGCCCCCTCTGATGGCGCGCTGTACCTCCTTGGTACAAGATGTATTTTTGTAATAGGATACCACCGCCGTGAAAGGGCTGGGTCTAGCCTAGGGCAGGGGTCTTAAAGAGTGGGTGGGGGTAAAAGTAGTGAAGTAGTTTTTCTTTTTCGGAAGTTCTCTCGAATTATACAAGCTGGACATTTTTTTGCTGGGGAGTTAGTCCGGCCCTCTATAAAAATATTCCAGTCCCTCATTTTTTGATGGGGAAAGAACATACCTGTTTACTCCTATAATTTATTATTAATACACACAACAGGTAAAGCCAACCCTCACACACACGGTCGACACTCACACACATATCCACACACACATACATCCCCCACCCTCTCCCATCTATCCCCCCCCATACCCCACACACCCCGCCCCCTTTTTCTAATTTATAATATCCTATATGCCTATAAAACTCATCTGACTTTTGTTTAACCTTTTTCACCGCCACTGAGCAACTTAAACATATTTTTTCTTCGGCTTAGAAAAATCATTGTAAAGCCTAAATATCTGTTATGATCGCTATATTAGCTCATATATCAGATGACGTCATATTTTGGTGTTTTCAATGAGCATCGTGAGCACTTGGCCAACACGTGATTCATGCACCAAAACTTCACTTTCCGCCCACCAGGCGGCTGCGGTCGGTCCGAGTGAACATCAGGTTTGCCAGAATTTCACACGAGGTAAAGCACCCGACGTCAATTTTATTTAAACAACCGTACAGCACATCGACATGGAGACAACCAAAAACGTTGTGATGACGCAGTTAGGATTGCTTTTAAAGCAGATCATGAACATATAATGGTAGAATAATGTTACCTCTATTGGAATACATTGAAACCATTCGTCTCGGACGTAATTTCACCCATTTCGAGAAATAAAAGTGGCGATTCAATGCAAGTCTATTAATTTTTCGGCCATCGTCTTCGACCCAGAATCGAATCACTTTCAACCCTCCGATGTTGAATAGAAAACCTCGTATCGACCATGTGGCAAGTCTCTCGTGTAGAAAATATTTACACTACATATTAAACATTGTTTTAGGATCTACTAACAAACTTTCAATTAAATTCGGCAAAGTTGACACTAACTTGAATTTTCGAAATACTGCCCCGGCTGTCTTAACTGATTCTTGTCGTCTGCTGCAATTTTCAGCGCGGTGATGAGGTAGGACGCCACAACTCGGCGGGTGCCTGATTTCCGCTAGCCATGGTTGGATTCGAACCGTGATACCTGCATTAATAAATCGCTGCTCTATCCACTACACTAGCGTAGCCCGGGTGGCTCTGGCCTTTTTTCCGCTACTATAGCCCCTACTATCTCCTCTCCCTAAGCCAGAGAGGCAGTTCATTCAAACACCAGGATCTGTTTGGATTACCGCTGGGTTCCCGTCCGACTTGGTCTCATTACTTCACAACTGTATAGTCTGAGCCAGTCAATGCGCAGGGCACTGGCGACGTTGGGATTTTGTACGGTTAAGAAATCACCGTTTCAAATCATTAGATTTTAACCATGAAAGAAAAATCAGTCAAGGAAACAATGTGCTTATAATAGAAATATAATTTAGGACTACATCAAAGGTAAAGATTTTCAATAAGTGCTGTTTTTGTACCAATTCTGAATTTGCTTATTCCGCATCGGATCCGCTGCGCACCCATCCCGGTTTTCAAATAGAGCAAGGCACGTAGCGTTGTTAGGAGGTAGGTAAGGACGACGTGCAACGCTACGTGAACGAGCTACACTAGCGAGGGAGGATGTGGGTGGTGATTGATTTTAATCCTACATAAGCTTTACGGAATAAACCGATAATACTATTGTGATATGATAGATATACTATATAAATAGCGCCCGCATAAGTTGTCCGGTAAATAGATTTCACAACAGTAATTCGCCGGACTAGTCTGGCGAAGTCACTTCCAAAAAATAAAGGAGCCAACCCAAGTTTGGCTGTCATCTGCAACCGTCATTGACAACTTCAAAATCAAATGCCGATGGTATTATATTTCCAATGATAATATTCCAAATGCTGGTTCATAAGGATATACAGCCTGCAAGGTTGCACACAAAACTACAGTACAGTCATTGTTGACATCACAACAAGACAGAGCTTGACTCACTTTGACACTATCCACAGGATACATGACACAATGTTCCATGATGCCAGCTACACCGCCAGCCATCATGTGAGTGCCCATAGTACTACTGGGCAAACTCTCATATTGATCTTCATCATCAAATATAGAAGATAATAGACCGTTCTCTGTCTTGTCCGATATTTCTTCATGTTGTGTATTGGTAGCCGAATTCTGTGCCTCTGTATGGCAGTCTGTGTCCATGATTCGGCGACGAACAGTTTGCAAATCATATTCTGGCAGCTTAGATATACTTCGAGGAATCGAGGACGATTCTAAATTTCTTGAAGCAATCATGTTCGCTGCAAACTAGCAACGCGAACCATTTCTTCACGTCGATTTGAAGTTCTTACGAAAGAGTGCCATCCAGTACCACGTTTCGCAGTTTCGTAGAGGCCATTTTCTTTTCACTTGCAGTACCGGGCTTGTCCCAATCCCAATATCCGCATTTGCTGATCGATTGGGCGCAATTGGTAACACTTTTGAGTTCATACAGGCACCCAATTGGGCGGAAGAGTATCTCGGCCTTCTACCTTCTTATCACATTGTCGTGTCTGTCTGGAACTTCTCATGGAAGCATACATTTGGAAAACCTCTTATTAAAAATAAATATTTTTTTTAAATGTTCTAAAACCATACTATATTTTAATCTACCAGGGCCATACGCAGGATTTATTTACGGGGGTGCGGGACTTCGAAAAAGTGGACCTTTTTTGGTAAAAGTGGACCTAACCCCTTGAAATGGTTCTTTTTTTTTTACCTTTTGAACATCTTATCACGAAAAAGTGGACTTTCTTGTCAATTTTTCTCTAGATTTTAGTCCTTTTTATTGAAAACATCAGCAAAAAGTGGACCTTTTTACCCGTACGGGCCTGAATCCACCAATGACCATTATCACTTATCAGTGTACTTAGACTTTATAAATTGTAAACAATATTTTATATATTTAAAAAGTTGTGTAAAATATAGGGTTGTTAAACATATGAACCTACCAACTAGTTGTGTAAGAAAAAATTAAACAAGTTGTGTAATTTTGTACACAACTTCTGTAAAATGTGTACACAATTTACACAACTTGTTTATTTTTTTCTTACACAACTAGTTGGTAGGTTCATATATTTAACAACCCCGCATTTTACACATCTTTTTAAACAACTGATTTAACAGTGTACCTCTAAAGATTCTAAACCTATGTTACAATGGAATTTTTAAGTAATCACTATCTGTATGAGCAATATCGATGCAAACAATCTCAGTGCTCAATAAAATCTCATTAACATGTTAAAATCTGAAACAAAACTTTTTGGAAAGCAAATGAAACTACAATTTCAACAGGTTTATTATCTCGAGGATCTATTTTGTGTGTGTGTGTTGAAACAGGAAAGCCTGCACAATATTTAAAGGTGCAATGAGAGAATTCCCATATCAGGTGTCCCTCAAAATATTGAGAGCCCAGGGGAGGGGGGGTACTCCCATCTTGGAGTTGACGCGAATGTAAGGCTAGCTGTTAAGACCCCCATTTTCAGCATCGCTGTCACCCAAAGACCCCACATATTTTGAATATGTCACCCATCAAAGACCCTGTATTTTTATATACAAATTTACCAGTCACCCAAAGACCCCTAATTTCTGCACTGATGTAAAGCTTCACGTAAAAATATTCCCATTTGAAGAAAAAATGTGAATTTTATAATTCCGCATTGTTGGAGCAAATACTAAATTCAGCTTAACCTCTAACGCCGAATCTGTTTAGCCTCAGTGGTGCATGGTGTACCGACCGGGGGGCAGGGGGGCAAGTTGCCCCCTCTGGCTCGAAAAAGCGGAACGATATGGACCAAAATATGCATTTTCATCCCTCTTCGTCGGGTAATTTCGACCAATTTCAGCCTAAATTTGGGCAAAGTAAATTTGGCGATTTCCATTTCTCCCTTTACTGCAGGGCCCCACCTCTGAATAGGGATGGTTGGACCCACCCCTGGTCGGCCCTCCTGTCTGAGAGATTCTGTACATGTCTCTGCAATAATCTGTTTTTTTTTCTGAAGGTATAAGGGGAGATCAAAAAATTTTGAGACCTTAAAAGGGGATCAAAAAAAATGTCGAACCTAAAAAGGGGGATAAAAAATTGTTGATGTCCAAAGCTCCAACTTTTCCAACAACCCCCCCCCCCCCAAGTATTTATGAACACTCCTTATAAGGTCACAAGTTGCATTGCGAACTCCCACCTCCAGCCTGGAAAATCTGCCTTAAAACGTCAGACCCCTCTGAGCTCTGACGCCCCGTGGTGTTTGTTGATGTTCGGTATACCCGGGAGTCAAAATCACTTTTTTCACTTTTAAGCCTAGGCATTCAATAGTTGTATAAGAACGTAAAGCGACCGTAAAACGGTAAAACGACTTTTGGTGTCTATTTACGCTATTACGTTGTATTTGCGCCTAACACCCAGTTGGGTGCATCTTGGGCGCAATGGCATACGCTAATGTGACGTCTGGCGGATCGTCCCCACACACACTATATCAAGGTGGTAATTAATAACTTGTGGATAATTTTACAAGTGTGATGATTGTAAGACCTGGGTATGAGTATCACTCCTCGGTATGACTTTTGAATTTGTACTAAACTAAAGCACCGAGTAATAAATGGAGCTCTGTAAATGGACTGAAGTACCACTTTTATAAAATCACCCCTACAAACAATATGGTACATGACTGAGTAATTTCCGGTTAAGTGATGTGGGAAAACCGCGGGAAATGTTGTGTGTTTCATTCGTGAAAGCCGGATCGGGATGTTGTGGGAAAAGATGCAAGATCGGTTCCGGATCGGTTATAGGCGTATTTATTACTATATTAGTTTGGTAATGAACTCCACCGTGGATAGGCCTAATATGATACTACATGTACTTACTTGTCGTGCATATCAGTTCATATACCGGGAGCTCTTCTGATTTATCGGATGTCCATGCAGGGCCGGGCCCGTCCTTCAAACTTGATTTATCAAAATACCTTTTACAAGAGGTACGCGCGGTCATCCAGAAAGGGCGGGGCTTAGCAGTAGATCGCACGATCACATTTACGCGCATCACGCTTAAAGTACGCTTATCTTGTAAAGGGTACTTTGACAAAGAACCCTCAATCTCATGCATGTCATAGCCTAGTCCCAACAGTGGACTAGCACGAATTCATCTGCTCTCACAGTGGTGGCGATTTTTTGGTCTTATCACTTTTCACTTGGATTTTTCATTTTCATACTATATGGGCCCGCCCATGTTCATAATGCAACGCGGCTATGTAAAAGACCACAATGATAAAAGCTAAGGCCAGATGCCTTATAAAGAATGACGAATCGTTGCTAAACAGTGAACAGGGCTCACCGCTAAGGATTTTATTGTTTTAGCAATTTTTGCAACAGCTTTTGCTTTGATCATGTTGAAGAGCAAACGTAACACAAATGTTATAGGGAAATTGCTCACAATCTTTAAAGGGGGATGGTCCGATTTAAATATATAAAGTTTTCATTCTTGATAGAATGGCTTCACCCAAAAAACCCCAATCTGTGAAATTCGCGCCCGATATTCATCCGTTTTGATGTTTTTGTGCCAGCTAGAAACGTGATTTGGTGAGCCCCATAGAGGTACTGTGGGAAAAAAAAAATAATATTGGTCCGACCAACATGGAGCACATGTTCGTTCATAACTCCCAAACCAAACATAATTTAGCCCTAAGATTTCACAGGGTAAATGAGAAAAATAGTTAGCTTTCTTCTGCCCAAAATTTATACCACTTCCGGTTTAATTTAAAATTCTGAGCTTCTGGGCAACGAGGCTATAGCTGATCGGGCCATGGACCTTTAAAATTGAAGCATGTGTAGCAAACTTATGCTCAACATGTTTAATCAAGAGCCCTGACAGTGGCTCTTCTAGTATAAAGAGTCACCACAAACCAGGCGCGGATTTCTACAGGGAGGGGGCGCGCGGCGGCTCCCGGTTGGAATTGCAAAAAATCAGCCCATTTTGGACAGGTTTAAGCCTTCAGCCCCCCGGTAGGGTAATTTTGACGTTTTTTAAAAATCGGATCCGCCTGCACACTGCCATTGCAACACGAAATTGAATTTTTTCCTTAAGATTTAGAAACGCAAAAGTGCATCAGATCTTGCTAAAAAATTACCTTGCATGTGTTTTCCTAACATTATGGAACCTGGATATGCAGGCTTTCATCATTTACAGAGAAAATGAGGTGGTTGAACCCAATACCCACTCACCTCATCTCCCTTCGTTCTTATTAATTTTTTATGAGCCTATCTCGGCGGCTCCATACTATTAGACCACATCAATCATGGTACTGTGGTTTATTGAGCTCGAATTTCCCATGACATCGACTTCCTATGGCAGTGTGTGGGACTAGTCATAGCTTAGGGTAAGAGATGATTTCAGTAGCTTACCACAGTGCATTGCTTCAGTTCTGAGGTTTTGTACAGGTACTGATGTGAATCGTTAGAGATGAAACATGGCTAAATTGACATTACTGATCACAAACTTGCATTTTACGAATGTTTCATCTCTAACGATTCACATGACTACCTGTACAAAAACTTCCATTGGAAGCAATGCATTGTGGGAAGCTACTGATATCTTCTCTTGCCTAGGGTATGTGTATGCTAACTCGTGCGCATGTCCTACATAACAGACCTTTTCATACCAGTTACACATGTAGTGCTTTGGTCAAATAGGTCCACTCAGGCACGACTTACTGTATGCACATAGATTTCCAACTGAGATTCGGGAACGGATTCCTGGCAGTGGCGTATCGGGGGCGGGACTCCCTTGGGGTTCATGCCAAGAAAAACATGCAAAATCAGCCTTTTATTGGCTATTAGAAGTCCTGCCTCCCGTGGTCCACCTCAAAAAGTGAGGTCTGGATGTGCCGGTGCCTGGATATACTTGTCTGGCCTGAACTAGTCTAAGGAGTGTGACTGACGCGTGACGTCAGAGCTTTCACGCCATCTTAAGGCGTACAAATCGCAGTAAGCCGCAGGTTTAATCGTGAGTGTACAAAGTCGGCGTGCGCGATATGCATGCACGATAGCTGTGCAAAATCCCCGGTACCGTCACTCCTCTTACTGTTGGGTACCCATGCTCGTTCGTAGGAATTGAAAACACCTCTTTTCACGTTTTTTGGTTTAAAAAAACGCCCCTTTTTTGTGCAAAATCACAAATTTTTAGGGCAAAAATATACTCCCTTTTTTTGCGAAATAATGAATGATTTTTCATTTACCACCCTTTTCAAACAAAACACGAACTATGGTAAATACAGTCAACGAAACACAAATAACGAAATGAGCAAAATATATCAGTATAGGCCTATGTCGTCAGTTGAAGATTTGATGATTGATACTTTGTTGATGGAATCCATTCCGAAAATCACGGACAAAAATATAACTATTATTACGGGTTTTTCTGCGACGGTGCAACTACCCCTTTACAAAATTTCGCGAAATTTCCAAATGAAAAAAGAAAGTATCTTTTTTATTTCGCGAAAAATAAAATTCGCGAACTTAATCGAGGAAAACACCCTTTTTTCGCGATCCTACAAACGAGCATGGGTACTGGACAGTAAGAGATGTAACGGTACAGGGGCGAAAGCTATGACATCACTCCTTAGTTCAGGCTGTACGAAGTATAGTCATGTAGTACTAGTATTAGTAGTAGTACATCTACAAGAAAGCTTCTGTTCTGACGGGGAGGTAGGGTGTTCCTCCCACAATGTATTTCTTCCAATACAATTTTTGCACTAATTGTCACATGAATTTACAGTGATAAAAAGCCCAAGTACCTAAATGAAGAGAACTCATCCCAATCTTCATTGACGTAACCAGACATTTGCAAATGGGAGGGGGGTAGAAAGGGTGCCGAGGCATTTTCTGATGGGGCAAACTTGGGTCCTTTTCCATAGACAATGTACAAATGGTCACTTCATTTGCAGGGGCAAATCCAGGATTTGAAAAACGTCAAAATTACCGGGGGCCTGAAAGGCTAAACTTGTCCAAAATGGGCTGATCT
>JAMKCH010087514.1:4216-17480 GCA_023653785.1 Ophioderma brevispina | reverse complement strand
AAAAATGAGTAAATTTCTTTTTTAATCAGCCTGTATTTTCAACCTTTACCTTTCCACAGGTCTCTTCCCCTCGGCTCTAAAGATTGCAAAAGTTATTCCCACTTTCAAAAAGGATGATCTCTATTCATTTTCAAACTATCGTCCTGTCTCCCTTTTACCATATTCTCAAAAATCCTTGAGCGCCACATCTATAACGGGCTTGATAATTTCTTAGTACGGTTTTCGGCATAAACACTCAACAGACCTCGCTCTTCTTGACATATGTCATAAAATCTCTTCCGCACTATCAAAAAACACCACACTATAGGCATCTTCCTCGACCTCTCAAAAGCTTTCGACACTATTGATCATGACATTTTGATCTCTAAACTTCACTGCTAGGGGATACATAGAAACTCCTCTTGATCGTTCGTTCGTGTCCACCTCGTTCGTTTCACCCCTCTTGAACTTCTTTCGAACTATCTCCAGGATCGGAAGCAATTTACCACCTTCAATCTTCACTAAAAACTTTCTTCCACTGTCATGCGGAACTCCATAAGGCTCTATACTTGGGCCTCTGCTTTTTCATATATATGTCAATAACATTCCAAAAGCTTCAAAACACTTTTCCAATCTATGCAGATGATACCAACATATTCCGTTCAAATCCGGACATGAACACATCAAAATTTTCAATCGCGAACTCCAACATGTCTCCAGCTACGCTCAAATCGATGCCCTTCATTTTAGAAAATCACAACTACAATCACAGTAGCCTATGGTACTGTTATACTATACATAAATGTTACTGCATCAAACCCAAAAAACCCGATTTATCTCAAACTTTGGAATTGAGCATTTTAGGTGACTATCTTTAGTTCTAGTTTACTATTTTAATACACAAAAACAGTTATTTTAAAAATCTTTGAGTCAGCCTTTAAGAAAAGATATATTTGAGTCAGAGTGACTCAAATATCACTCGCTCTCTAAAATGCAAACAACATAAAATATTCCCTTATCTCATAAATATGTATAAGGACTTTTCAAATAGGACGATATGCAAACCGAATAATGGTGGTGCCCAAAACTATGATAATGAAGTGCGTATGCTCATTATAATACTTCTTGGCACCTCGAATTTGGTTACGCTATTTCCGGAAAATCCGCCTATCTGGGTTATATTTAGTTGCGCTGAACTCGACTCGTGCTGAACTCGACTCGAGATAAATCTCGACTCGTGGCAAAGTCGATCTCGGTTTCTGTGAAAGTCGCCGTATGCGTTTTTTTTTTAATAACTCGCCGTGTTTTGTTTCCTTAAACACTCCGTGTGTTTTACAAAATCGGCGCGGTTGTTTACAATCTCGCCGCGGTTGTTGCAAACTCGCCGCGGTTGTTTACAAACTCACCGCGGTTGTTACAAACACGCCGGGGTTTTTATAAACTCAACGTTTTATGTCCGCTCTAGCATTCCACAGAAGGCCGTTCTATCAAGATGAAAACTTTATATCCCCTTTAGGAATTTTGGCTTGTTACGTCACTAGTGGCGATCGTACTCCAGTCAAGAATCACAATTGTACGCCTGTATACCACAAAGGGGGCGCTTGCTCACCCGTATACTCGATCTCAGGTCTTCACGATCTCAGGACCTAACCTGAAAGATCAGTTATCCAAGCTTCCTGAAAATGCCAGCTGAACTGGTAAACCCCGACATCCAGCGAGAAAGAAATAGGGCAACATTCGATCCCCTACAGCTGACGTACGTTCTCAATGGAGGTCAAGAAAAGACTCAACGACGACGTTATATTGGTAATTATATATATTGGTACATTATTATCTAGTTTGGTAATTTGCTAAATCACTGATAAATCACAGGGACAAAGTCCAGAAAATATGTGCAGGTGATACGATGTGTCATTTGTGAAAATTATGCAGTATGGTGCATTATAAATAAAAACTTAGCTACTGTGTTGTAATTTCTATCCGTTTGCGCATACACAATTACAAATTTCTTCTGGAGTAGATCAAATTTGCTCGGTAGATTAGGCACAGTGGTTCAGATGATATGAACAGTTCAACTCTTCAGGTACATCGGGGACGAAATTGTGGATCAATTATGTCGTAATTGTGCTTTTGTTATATCAAAAAATACAACGTTCAGGAACGCATGTGTCGTCTGCCATTGCATTTTGTGAATGGAGACAAAGGTCACATGAGGTCACCAACATGTGGGACACTACCCAAACACCATTGCATCCAAGTGTCATGAAAATTGATAGACATATAGACACACCAAGCAGTTCCATATTTCTGACTATTTTGGACCATGACCTCTATGACCTTTGACCCCACTCTTCAAGAGGTACTTTGTGGGGCACTACCCAAAGACATG
Source organism: Ophioderma brevispina (assembly GCA_023653785.1). Taxonomy (NCBI): domain Eukaryota; kingdom Metazoa; phylum Echinodermata; class Ophiuroidea; order Amphilepidida; family Ophiodermatidae; genus Ophioderma; species Ophioderma brevispina. The sequence goes on along the minus strand of JAMKCH010087514.1, from coordinate 15,112 downwards.
TCATGAAAAGTGCTCAAAATTGTGGAAACAGCTGGTAATTATGCTTACGGGAGTTTCCGTTACCTGACCCATCTGACACACTTAATAATTCGGAAACCTTAGCGTAGTAAACCTGTGCTTTATTCCGTGAAGGGTTTCCGAATTCATAAGTGTGTCAGAAAAAAGTGTCACGTGGGTCAAGTTACAGAAACTCCCTATGGTTATAGTTAACATCTTTACTTCAGACACACACTACCAAAATATATTTACCAACAACACACTCTATATGCCTTCTTGCAAGCGACACAAAAATAAAAAAAATAGTGCAAGACAAACATTTGTACATTAACGAAAATACTTTTAAAGCAGACGAAAAGATGGGAGAATATATATTTGTTATAAACATTTCAGCTTGTAATTAAGTTTTTGACAACCAAAACGCAATTTATTACTCTATTGTTTGTAGCAATTAATTTATTACAATATTGTTTGTTTTTCTTTGTTTTTTAATAGAGTCACTGGTACTTAATGATCCAGTTTTTAAACACAAAGACATATCATATATGAACACAGAAGAGCGCTATACTAATAGTGTCCGCAAAGCCGTACACAGAGTTATTAGACTGAGGGAACTAGGAATAACCGATGTACAGGAGATCGAATGGTATAAAGAGTAAGTATATTTTCGACCCAATTCAGATTTTGCTAATGATTTATTTCACCGCTTTTCACTTTGATCATGTTTTATGATGATCTTTTATTTTTTTTATTTTTAAATGTCCCTGTCCATTATTAAGTTGGGGGTGTCAGATGGATCCTGATGGGTGTCTAGAGCAATCACACCAATGTAGTTAAAGGGGAGACGACCCCTGTTTGGGCATGGCATGGTAACCTCCAATATGTGATGTCTGAGACTACTTGAGACTACAGTGACCCGGTACAGTGACCGGCAAGTCATGCTCGGCGCTGGGCAACAGAAGATGAGATTGGAGGAATATCTCCATATATCTGTGCTTTGGTCATGTGCTTACGCCAGGAAGCATATTAAGTAGCCCGATGTAGGTGCCATGCCATCCAGTCTATCCTGTAGCTCTTCATGGTCCAGGTCTCAGATCCATACAGGACACTCTCTACACATGCTGTAAAGAACCTCAGCTGAGTTGAAATTTGAGATACCAGATTGCCATAAGTGGTGTAGTTTATTGCAGGCATTCCAAGATTATGCTTTGCGGACAGGAAGTCTTTCTTGCTGTCGGCAATATAGGACCCCGGGTACTTGACGTCCCTGACCTCTGAGTTGGAACCGTGTGTAGTGCAGATAGATTGGTGATTATCTTCCTCATTGACGGTCATATATTCCATCTTGGCATTTAGATGTAGGCCGACTTTGCCTGCCGCATTCTCAAGTGATGTTAGTAGATCTTGCGCACCACATATCAGATCGTTTGTAAGAGCTAGATCATCTGCATAGTCAAGGTCTGTCAGATGCTGACTTTGGTGACGTCTAGAACGCTTGGGTTTGATGGTGAGTCCCTTGTCGTTCATAGGCGTAAATCCCGGGGGGTGGGGGATATACCCCCCAATATTTTGATGAGGGGGGGTGGTCAATAGGATCATCCCCCAATGTTGATGCCTGTTCATGTATTTTTGACCAAAATAACCTCATATTTTACCATAATAGTTTAAAAATTGGTAAATTGTCGCGCGCGCGCATTTTGTTCTAATTACAATTACATTTAAGGATTTTAGCTTCTAAATGGCAAAATTTTAGTGCGCTTCGCGCGCACATGTGCTAGTAATGGATCTTTTCAGCAAACCCCCTTTCATTCATAAATTTTCGTCAACCCCATCCCCCCAATGTCAAAAAGACATTTACGCCACTGTTGTCGTTCATGATGTCAAGACTCTTGTCTGAGGGTGTAATCAACTACGATTACAAACAGATAGGGAGCAAGAGTATCTCCTTGGATGATTCCAGTAGTTGTTAGGAACTCCTTTATGGGCCCGTTCATGGTCTGCACAAAGCAAGATGGGTTATGATGGCAATTGCTTTGACAGTCTCGTCTGGGACACCATAGTTGGTAAGAATATGCAGCATTACATCTCTATTGGTACCGTCAAAAGCCCCGGAAAAGTCCACAAACATGTACAATAGAAGCTTTTCTCTTGGAAATTCTCAACTCTTCCATGATCCCTCTGAGGGCAAGCATCTGAGGTAGTGTAGATATGCCTTTGCGAAAACCATTCTGATTTGCGGTTGGGCGCGCCATTTAGTGACCCAATTTTCTGGTGACCTTGATGAATTTAGCAGTCTTTACGGAATAAAGTGCAGCATCACACTTTATTCTTAGACTGCTGAATTTATCAGGGTAATTACCAGTGACCCTCACTTAATGGTCAAACCGGGCAGTTTGGGTGATGTGTTAGCCTGGTCACAACTTATTTTCTCTTTTACAAGAAAGTTAAGCCAATGACATAACACACCCGATTTATTTTTATTTCACACTCGGAGTTCTAATCTGTTAATTGTTACAGGTACACTACAACCGCTATTCTTAATACTTATAATCAATGTAATTCAATGTGTAAACGAGGTGTTCTGACTTATTCTTCAGGATTAAACGAAAATCCTCTGAATGAAAAGGTTAACAACAACTTAAAAATATTGTTTCACACCCTGTTCGTATTTTTTGTGTTGTAGAGCAACTGGCGCAACGGAGATCCCAAATCTCAACCTCCATATCTCTATGTTTAAACACACTGTGGAAACGCAAATGACAGATGTACAAAAACGCAAGTGGAGAACACTTTTATTGAACTACGAGATCATTGGTACTTATGCACAAACTGAGCTAGGTCATGGTAGGTGATGCGTTTCTGTCAGCCATGTTCATGTTTTACTAAATATTGCATTGAAATGATCTCTGCTTAAAATGACAAAATGACAAGCTTTGCCCCAACACCGAGCCCAAAACGCCACTGCTTGCCATTTCTGCCTACCAAAGCCATGAATTGCACGTAATAGCGCCCCCTATTGCCCAATTTCCTTAGAGATCTATGTAAACTACATTTTTAAAATCTCATTTGCTGGCAATGAAATTTGCAAAAGGGGTAGCTAGTGGAATACATAATCCAAATCAAGTGTCAAAACTGTGTCGCTCTTGATAGTTCTTGATTTATTCCGGTTTTTACAAGTGCTGTATTTATATTGAAAAATACTCATTGGAATGGAGCCAAATTGAGTGGGATCCGATTAACTGTTGATGATATTTTCATAATGAACTTTCGGGTATTTTTAAGCTAACAAAACAATGATGCTTTTGAAAATCTACGTAACAGTTAAGTGATATTATTGCCCGGGTATTATAGAGGTCATATTTCAATTAATTCGGATACACTGTACATTTAATATTAATTCTCCTAAAATCAATTCTATATATTTTGGCAATACTAACATTTACGTGTGCCCCATATTTTCGTCATATTCACAGGATCATTCTTGCGTGGACTAGAAACAACAGCGACGTACGATCCGACGACTCAGGAGTTTGTCCTACATAGCCCAACGCTAACTTCGATAAAATGGTGGCCTGGGAACTGTGAGTACACATAAAGTTTAAGTAATGAAAAGTAGCGAAAGGATTTCTTTTTGATTAAGTTTCATATTTATTCTCTTTAGGTTAATAACTTTTCAAAAAGTACGATATTTGATTTCAAAATGTCACGTACTGTTCAATTGTTCTACCTTATATATCGTATGGGATTCTTGCATAGGGAAGTACTTATCAAATATATATATATCTGGATAGGTTACTCAAATTGCAAAAAAGAGCTGTAAGAAATATTTCAAATTCTCATTTTAGAGCCCACACTAGCCCATTGTTTAGTAATCTGAAGATCCTTACTGTTTATGATCTCTATCAATACAATCTTGCCAAATACTATGGCTAACCTGCCAACTGTATTTAATGATTACTTCCTTAAAAAATCCAATCATTATTCTATGAAAAACGCTGATAATTATAAACTCGTCAAAAACAAAACCGAATTTACATCAAAATCAGCTCGATCACAGGTTCCTAAGATATGGAATAAGTTAACTACTGATTTGAAAACACAACATACAACTGAATCATTCAAATCTAAGTTAAAAGACAGTGTCATAGTTTTGTATGAGTAATGTTTCAATGTTTCGCGTAATGTACTATAGATAATTTTGGTATCGTATATATGTATTTTATTTTGTTTTGTAAGTAACTTCTTTTGGTAAGGGGTCACTCACTTCTGGCCGTTCTTGGCCTTTCGAGTAACACCTACCATGCCTTTAACTGTTGTGTAATACCTACAATGTTTATGTATTGGATATAATATGGCATGGTGAATAAATAAATGTCAAATGCCAAGCTGTCCCAAAACGACCCGTGGACCTGACCGTTTCCAAAACTTGCAAACTGAACGGGGCAAACTATTGATTCGATCTGTGGTGTTCAACGCTTTTGTGATACAAAAATGTAAAACTATACGAAATTCCAAATTACCGCATTGGTTCCAGGTAACAATCGTCCTTGGGCCAGGTCAGGGGAGGGGATGAAGGTGATATGCCTACGTCCTACATAACGGGTTCCCAAAACAATAAGACCTCCCCCCCTAAATTTCGAGGACATTGGATGTTTAGAAAATTTAAAAGGTTTGAAGAGAGGATACATTTGGCTCTGCCACAAAAGTTGTTGCTTTTCATAAGACACTTTTGGTATCAGCACACACTCCATTTTTCAAAAAATGATGTTTTCAGAATGAGTGGTACTTTGCAGTATTTAAATGTCTAAAGTCAACTAATTGTCAAGTTGCAACAACTATTTAATTTCCTTTCAATTTTATTAAATTGCAGTATGAAGTAAATAAGCTTAAAACACTAACTCATAGACAAATAAATAAACAAGACAATTGACGCATGAGATGAGATGGATGTAAGCAACAACAGGTGAAATGTGAAGCAGATGAGCAAAGGAGAACGCTACACTGGCTCAACTTGATGGAATTATCCAGCGTGCATGGAACCACATTCCTCAACCAAATCAGCAAATTCGTAAACAGCATGTGTAAACGCTGCAATGATGTCATCAGTGCAGATGGAAAAATATTTTGCTATTGAGTCTCACCCTGAATGACAAACCAATTGAGCTTATTTTCTTTTTGAAACAGGCATTTCAAACATTACCTCTTTCTGTCATAAATAAAAAGAGCAATATGCAAAGAAACATTGCTTTCTTTGATACTGATAAATGTGAAGTATGCGTCTCATTGTTTGTTGTTTGCCTGCAGATTTGTCTTGTTAATTTTTTTGTGCCTATGCGGTAATGTTTTAAGCTTATTTTACCGTTACATACGGCAAAGTGCACTTTTTCTGAAAACATATTGGAAAAAGGGAGTGTGTGTTGATGCCAAAAGTGTTTTTTGAAAAGCAAAGACTTTTGTGGCAGAGCCAAATGTTTCCTCTCTTCAAAACTTTTAAAATTTTTCAATCATCCAGTTCTAAGTGAAGTTATGCAAAATTAACGTAATGTCCTTAAATTGTAGGGGGAACTTATATTTTGGGAACCGTGTTAGCCGTGTATATGCCAATGCATTCTAAATGTTGTCATTTACAACTTGTAAATGCTTACAGTGGGGAAAACAGTAACACACGCTGTTGTCGCAGCGCAGCTCGTTTCTAAAGGCAAGAATCTTGGCATTCATATGTTTATGGTACAGCTCAGAAGCTTAGAAGATCACCAACCATTACCAGGTAAGCGAAATCAAATTATGACATTTAGGTGTAAGGCTATAGTGGATACAAATGTGGTTCTGGGGTGGAACGAATCATTTTATTCATGTGGCGGAATGAACCATTTTATTCTTCTTAAAAGAGTGTGTAAATGACAATAAATCACTAATCATGCTAATAGTAATGCAATACTTTCTGCAGGTTATTAATGGAATACAACAAATAATAAATTACAAAATAGGCATGATTCAATAGCTCCTGTTAATTCTACAAAAGAATGCCGTGGCCTCTGAAAGCTGGGCTTTGCCATCATAAGGAAGGCATGCGATGCCTTCACTGATCTCTATACAATGGATTGGAAACCTGGGGGTCGTACTTGAGCCACTGAAGGTTATATTGGTAATCCAAAAAAGAACCCAAGCAGGGGTCCGTTCCCGAAACTCAGTCGTAAACCTACGTGTATACTATGTCATGCCTGAGTGGATCCATTTGTCCAAAGCACTTTGTAATCGATATGAAAAGGTCTGTTGTGTAGGACATACGAGCTCATACGCATGAGTTAGTATACACGTAGGGTTACGCACGACTTTGGGGAACGGGCCCCAGGTGGTTAAGACCCGGTCATTTACACAAAATTTGTACTCATTGAAATGTGGATAAGCCACATAACAGACTACAGAATCCAGCCAATTCAGTGAGCTCATTGTATTTGAAGTTACGCGTATGTCATGTGTCTAAAACGGGCACCCGGGATACAACTTCTGTTAAACAGGTGTCTCTGTAATGCTATTGTGTTCGGTAGATTAAGATGTCCGCTGGTGCCTTCATTCATCTAATATACAATTACTGTTGTGTAGCTAATTCATTCTATAGCGATCAGTGGATACCTTTAGTAAATGATAGTTTCTCTGACAGAATCTGTTTTCAGATACGGCTTCAAATTACCCCTTGATGATCAATCTTTAATGTTACTTGTCAAAGACGCTAACGATATTCAATATGTTTTTCAAAGCTTTATTCTTATTGATTAATTGATACCTTTGGAGGTTCACTCTGTACGTTCCGTCGGTAATGACAACAATTATTGAAAATTATTGTAGCATCTCATTTATAATACGTCAAAGCCAGTGTCAGTGATTTGCTAAATCAGAAAATCGAGAAAATTCATCAGAAATCAGATTTTTGCATGTCTGTGACAGGTACAGGTACAAGTACCCTAACATACCCAGCAAATGATAACCCTGCAAATTTTGATTCTTTCGAGTGTATCACTAAGGTGAAGTTCAACACCAGACTCGCCGACACCCAAAGAACAATACTTTTCATTTTCCTATTGTCAATCACGCAGACCCCTGTTTCTAGATGTAGTTTCGCTTCAGTCTTTTAGTTATGTATCGAACATCAATAACATAAAAAGTCATTTTTATTTTTATGACTAAGTTTATGACTCATATTCCATTGCACATAGCTGACATATCATTTGTGGGTATTTTTTTGATGTTTTATGATATAGGTGTAGAACTTGGAGACATAGGGCCCAAGTTTGGTTACACCAACATCGACAACGGCTTCCTGCGATTAGATCATGTACGCATTCCCAGGGAGAACATGTTCATGAAGTTCTCACGGGTACGTCAACAACACATCCAAACGGGCACTTGCTTACAGTTATTGCTTATGTCCGTGATCTCTCTAAATAAAGCTTATCGAGCTTCGAGCTTGAAACTCTCAGGTTATCACCTCTAGACAGATACTTCTTTCAATGGCAAATGTTCAAGGGGAGAATTTAGGGGTAGCGTCAAAACTCACCCGCTGGTAGCTCGCCAATTCCGCATGGTTCCGGTTATAATCGATTTCTATTGTTCTGAACAATGAAACACATTTTCTACCGCCCTGAACCGCAGGCCAATCGGCGGTTGAGTATTGAAGCCACGCCTTAGAATGTCACCCGCTGAGACTCGAAGGGTTGATACTGATTCCAACGCCAAAAAGAAGAGCGAGCCTAATAACGCCAAAAATTAACTTTTGCTTAAGTGCGGACTGGCGTAGGCCGAGAAAATGGGGATTTTATATATAAAAAAAGCTTGTCATAAGAAAGGCAATTTTAATCAAAATAACATTAAGAACGGATGTAGCCAAAATGTTTAAAAAATAACAGAACTGCAAAAGAAAAATACCAATAACTAAATTATCTTCAAAGCTATCTCCAATGCATGTGGCACCATCATGGTAAAAACATCATTGTATAACAAAGTATAATAAAGCCCCATTTGTGGCATGCATGTACTATGTAGGTACTTCGTAGTCCAAACGTACTTCGGGGAAATCCGTCCATCACAGCAAACCTCTGAAATGTTCTTCCACAGATTGAACCCGATGGAAGTTATGTAGCCCCTCCGGCCGCCAAACTAACTTATGGTACAATGATCCTCAGTCGTGCGAACATTGTAGGTAGAGTGGGCCGTGCACTGGCTAAAGGATCCATCATTGCTGTACGCTATAGTGTAGTACGCAGACAGTCAGAAATGTCACCAGGGTAAGTTTTGAGGTAACGTAAATCATGCAAAAAATGCTTCTAATTTAGGTCACACTGAGATTTACCTGGTTTGTTTGTTTTGTTTTGTTTGTTTTTTCACAAACAGCTGGAAATAGACTTTAAAGATTATTTTCAGTAAAACTTTTTCTGGTCAGGAAACAATTCCTAGACAGGCAACATTTTCTGGTTTTCATTTCGTGGCCAGGAAACATTTCGTGGACAGAAAACATTTCTTGGGTAGGAAACATTTCCTGGGAAGGAAACTTTTCCTCGGTAATAAACATTTCCTGGGTAAAACATTTCCTGGACAGAAAAAAACTTCTTGGGTAGGAAACCATTCCTAGACAGGAAATCGTTTCTGGGTAGAAAATAAAAAATATGTCGATCTTGTTAGGAGAGTGTAATGAAGTGGTTGAAATGCTTTTCTCTGGAGCAGAAGGTCTTCAGTTCAAATCCCAGCAGGGTCTTTTCTTGCATCTTTCAGGCTGGGATGAATATAACTATAAACTCCGGTACTCAACCCTGGGTTTAATTTGCATCAGACGTGTTGATCAGAATTCTGCTTATATTCATTTGGAATTGGGCAGTTGAAGTGAACCATGAAAGCATCCTTTGAAAGGGGTCGTTAAGCCATCAGTCCCATGCAAAGAAAGTCACTCAAGTCTGGGATACACAGTACATCACAATATGTTTTGAATTAAAAGAGCATGGTTAAAGCCTTTGTTAGATGTTCCCAATTCGCCCATGTGCTGTTTCGATAATCACAATCCAACTACAGATACAATTACCTTCTTATGGTGGTAACGTAGAGGAAGCAACAATATTCTGAAACAATGTCACAAGTAGTCCACTCAATCTATGAAAAATACTAGGTACACCTGGACAAAATTGCTACAGAAGGTTTTCTTGCTGTAACTAGCAGTAACAGATCTCCCAAACAACATATCAAAAAGGTAGAAAAAGGGAAGCCTGGCAAGACATGGTAATTTGCATTTATCTTACGTTGACGTATACGCCCATATTTCGACAAAGGTATATAGCTCATAAATGCATGTTTAGGGAGATTTTCCATTTTTCTGTTAGTATTTGAACATGTTTTACATGACTATGCCTGCAAGGTGTGTAGCACTTGCAATTAATATATTAAAAGTGGAAAGTGATGGTCATTATTCAAGATGGCCGCAATTTTCCGCCAAAATTAATTTTGCATTCTAGATGATTTGTCAGACTGCAATCGGGATGGGGAGATCTTTATTTAGCAAATTATTATCAGAGAGTATTTATTCAAACACATTGGGTCAACTAGTGCCGGGGGCCCTCCCTATGCGAATTGATGGGTATATATGTGCCTCGGCCAGGTGAAAAATAGGGTCCTTTCCCAGGTCCTTTCAGAAATATGGGGTCATTCGGTACGCAAGCTGAATAAAATGGGGTCATCTAGTATGAAACTTTAAGGGGGCCAATGATGTTAAAACTTGAAATTAAAATAGGAAATGTCTCTTTTCCAGAGTTCAAACTGCCATGGAATTATAAAATTGCTGCCATGAAATTAGAAATTATAGGCCTAAATTTGCTAAAATGTGCACTTAGGCTGTGAAAATTGTGAATTTGGGTGTTCAAATTCTGTAAAAAAGTGGATAATTTATGCAAACTTGTGATAAAAGTGGATAGCAGGAAAGAAGAAAATGGGGTTCATTAAGTATGTGAACATTTTAAAAAGGGGGTTATTTGGTAATAGCCTGAGTAATAAGTAGAACAGCAGCATAAAAAGGCGGCCAAGCATTCTAGACGTCACCAAAGTCAGCATCTCACAGACCTTGACTACGCAGCTCTAACAGGGGATGTGATGTGCTGCACAGGATCTATATATACTACAAAGCATCATTTGAGTATGCTGCAGATAAAGTCAGCCTACATCTAAATACCAAAGAGACGGAATTCATGACCGTCAATGAGGAAGAGAATCATCAACCTATCTGCACTACACACGGTACCCAACTCAAAAAGGTTAGACCTCAAGTACCTCGGGTCCTTTGTCGGACAGCAAGAAAGACTCAAGAGTTAAAGGGTCGTGGCCTGATCGCTAATAGCATCGTCCCCATACTCCAAGATTTTACCGGAAGTGGTCAACATTTTGGTACATGTATTTGAAGAAAGCTACTATTTCTCTCATTTACCCTGTGAAATCTTAGGGCTAAAGGATATTTGGTTTGGAAGTTATGAGCGAAAATGTACCCCCATTATGTTCGACCGATATTAATTTTACACATATAGGGCTAAGAAAATCATATTTCTAGCTCTCACATGAAAACGGGTTGAAATATCAGCGCAAAACTCTACAGATGGGGTTTAGAGGTGAAGACCATTCTATCAAGATGAAAACTTTATTTACTTAAATCGGGTCGTCCCCTTCTAATATATTACCCCCTGCGGGTTCGGGGTTTAGAATTGGCCCGATGTGTTCCCCTGCATGTCGTAAAAGGCGACTAAGTGGGGCCCCCTGCGGGTTCGGGGTTAAGAATTGGCCCGATGTGTTCCCCTGCATGTCGTAAAAGGCGACTAAAAGGGGCAACTCGTCTGTTATTTGAACAGACGGGTTGTATTTAAATTTAGGATT
>JAMKCH010087513.1:0-53475 GCA_023653785.1 Ophioderma brevispina | reverse complement strand
GTCCTTATTTAGGGATTTCGTTCATGCCCGACGACATCTTAGGTTTGACACCTTTAGTAGTTACGTATGACCCTCTACATCAATGCAATGTAGTTAGTGGTGCAAAATTGTGGTGTCACTTTTTCAATAGTTGGGTCAATTTAAAGTTTACACAGGGTCAAACTTTTAAATTACTCCAACATGTTGCAATGTATGCCATATTGTCTGTCTACTCAAAAGATTCCCAAAATGTATAGTTTGGAACCATCTATGACCATTGTTTTAGAGATAGTGGGTAAAAAAGGCTAAAGTTAAAACTGAGTGTTTAAGTGTAAACCACCATTGGTTATTATGCACCATCCTGGAGTCAATAATGGGACCACACCCCCTGGTGTTAGATTACAATCATTACACTTTTTTAGTGTTATATTAACACCAATTTTGGTTTTACCATTGTATGATAGACACTGCTCGGTGTTAATTTTACACCACATATGGTGTAAACATCATTGTTTTTTACACACTGCCATGGTCCAATTGACACTACTGGTGTAACTTTAACACTATCCTGGAGTCAATACGGGACCACTCCCTTCGGTTTTAAAATTACACAAACACCAAACTTTTGGTTGTTAACATTATATTGTAACATGTGATTTTAGTATAAAACGCTTGATTTGGTATTTTTAACTTCTATTATAACTGCCTGCCTCTAACAAATCATAAACATAACACCAACATCCATAATAAAATTATGCAGAAAAACCGATTGGTGTAAATCCTAAATTTTCAACACCAGGAATAACACCCACAAGTTTGAAGACAACAAAAAAAACACCAAACCCTCAACCGACGTGGTGGTAAAAATTTTAAAACACCCCAGTTTTGCAGTGACCCCGTCGACGACCTCGCCCCCCCCCCCCCCCCCCCCCCCCCCCCACTTTACTCCCATCAAATGCAGATTTTGGTATCAGAAGAAAGCGCATATATCTTTCTCGTTCTACCCTCTTGAACTTTTAGGCCCCGGAAATTTTCCTTTTGATTTTATTAACAAGAACGTCTCACAATTGTGGTATAATCACATTTCATTTCCCACACACGGTATATGGGCCAGTTAGTATAAACGTTTTTTGCTTTCTACTATCCAAACGGCTGGGTCGATTTAACTCAAATCATTCTGTAATCAGATGTTTTTGGTGATAATGCTTTTTTCCAATGTGAAGAACAAAACATCAAATGGAAATTGGCATCCTGATCGAGTCACCCACCTTCAATCCTAATATTCATATCGATTTAGCCATTACAACGCTTTGACGATTTCTACATGCCTTTATAGCTATAATTTTTAAAGTGATAGAGGACATGTGGATTTCCCCCTCCTATTCGTTATTTGGGATTCACCAGTTTATAAATATGTCCAGACACGCACGACACTGAGCTTGGCTGTTTCTGCCAGAACACTAGGCGAGCGAATATGTGAGAAGTAATTCAATGCATCTCTTGCGTATTGCTCAAATCACAATCAATAGACTCATGTTTATTGCCGTCCTAAAGTGTTCCTATTTTCTCTGCTTTATCTTACAACGACTACGTGATTCACACCCGGATTCAGAAGTATGCAATTAACAGAATTTTAAGAATAAAAGTGCAATGGAAAAATTTTGCACCAAAATCTGCTACGAAATTTAAAACAGATTTTGGAGGCCTTATTGTCCCCGCCTAACGATTTCGGAACGGGACTATGAAATGAGCAGCGTCCTTTCGTCCGTTCGTCCGTCCAGTGGCGTAACCAGCGGGTGGGGGGGGCGAGCGGCCCGATTGGGCGTATTTCGGGCATATTGAGTATGCAATGTACGAATTAATATGCAAAAATCAGCGTAATTGCTATAATTTTTTTAACGGTACATTGATACTCCAAAGTCCTGCGCGGCATAATAGCCTATCATGTGGCACATCTTTTTTGCAAATTTTGAAAGTATGTGATATATGTGGCTATGTTATGCAATGAGCTAATTAAATATGCGTAAGTGCTGTATCTCTGAAACTGTGGCATCGGAATCTGCAAAATTCTCGTTCACTACATTAGACTACTATGCCTAAGGTAGGGGTGAAGGTGTTGGGGAGGGGGTGGGGTGGTTGGAGGGAGCTGTTGGGGAGGGTGTTGTGTGTTGGAGAAGGGAGTGGGGTGTTGGTGAGGGGGTGTTGGGGAGGGGGTGGGGTGTTGCGGGGTGTTGGGGAGGTGGTGGGTTTGGCGGGGTGTGGGGAGGGGGTGGTATTGGCGGCCGGGGTGTTGGGGAGGGGGTGGGGGTTTTGGCATGGAGTTGGGGAGGGGGTGGGAGTGTTGCGGGGTGTTGGGGAAGGTGTTGCGGGATGTTGTGATGTTTGCGGAGCGATGAGGGGTTGCGGGTTTTGGGGAGGGGAATGGCGGGTGCGGGTGGGTGGGGAAAGGGGAGGCGTGATACAGGGTATTGGGTAGGGTTGGTTGTATTGAGGTGTTAAAGGACGGGTGTGGGGTGTTGTGGGGGGGTGTTGGGGATTAGGGTGGGGTGTTGGGAGTTGTGGGGTTGGTTGGGGAGGGCGGTGGGGTTTTTTGTGTGGTGTTGGGGCGGGGGTGGAGTGTTGCGGGTATTGGGGAGGGTATGGTGTGAAGTTGCATTTATCACAGGTTAGTGATCGCACATTCCGGCCGGGACATTTTTACGCATCGCGTAAATACAGTTCGCCCTTGTTATATTCGATACACCCAAATTACTCAAATTAAGTTTCTAATTATATGGATAATTAATCAAATTAGCTACAAAATTAGCGTATTTTGCTCGCAAAATCTACTCAGGTCAAGAATTCCTCTTACTGCGGCCCCTTATAGTTACACAACCTCTACCAAGTAGAACGCCAAGTTTTGTCACTCCATTTTATAATTCTAAACTTAAAGCACTATCATGCAGTGATTTGCTAAATCAGAAATCGAAACAATTATCAAAAATCAGATTTGTGTTAGTCTGTACCCGTACAGTACCCCTAAAACTATCCTGCCGCAAAATGCTAAGACCAGAAGCACCGATTGACAATAGGATATAGTACTATAATGTAGTCATACTGTCCCGTACGGCACTTACTTTCAAACGTAACGGAATGGAGAGTCATGTCTTTGATACGCTGTCGTTTTCTCTCCTTTTTGTCATTTTTCATTTTGGAAAAAGTAACTTATGAGAATTCTACACAGTTATCCTACACTTAAGCTATTCCTCTCAATTTCAAATATTTGACTCTTTCTGATATTGTACTAGTGTTTTTAAATGTCCATGGTCCAATCGCCAATAGCCCTCGTCCCAGGGCCCTCAGATTTTACCGGAAGTGTCAGAATTTTGGCATCGGAAGAAAAGGCTAAACGTATTTTTTCTATTTTACCCTGTAAATCTAAGGATAAAGATGTTTTGGTTTTGATGTTTTTGAGCGAAAATGTACACCGCACTACCCCATTTTGGTATGCCTGTGGATTACAACACTTCAAACCGATTGAAATATCGGCGCGAAACTTTACAGATGGGGTTTTGGGGTGGAAGGCCATTCTAATCCAAGATGAAAAATAGACTTTAATTCGGGTCGTCCCCCTTTAAAAGTGCAACGAGAGATTTTGGGGGCATGCATTTTGTGATATGACCCCAATAGATGTCTTATCTTGTATTTGGCTACAGAAAGTGAAAACATTTTGATGTACTTACTTTCAATATGAATTTAGTATTTGCTCCTATAATTAGAAAAATATAATTCAAAATTTTTGTAACAAAAAATAATTATCAGCTTAATCCATTCACATGGGGATATTTTGATGAAAAGTTTTACATTATTGTCGAAATCTGAATTTTCATATTTTTAGGGACACCTGTTATGTGAAATCTCCCGTTGCACCTTTAATTAAACCAAAATGCCGTATGCACTATACATACAACATGTACACACACTCGGACGTATATGCTAATAACTCCATGATTGCATAATTGTTTCTCCTTAAACCTTCGTTCATATATATATTTGTATACATCTTTTAGCTCAAGGCTAGGGCGATTCAGTGCCCTGGTAAAATTTAATACAGTTTTATGCATCTTTTTTTTTTTTGGTTTTTGGGGGTTTTTTTTTTAGATTTTAAGTATAACTGTTTATTATTCAAACTATGCATACAAAATATGAATCATAATATTATAAAATTAGGACGAGCTTTGAGTGATTTTGTAAGGCAGCCTCCATCCATCGCCATTATAGCAAACATTCTCTTGTGATAATGTTTCCGGAATTTCCCTTTTTGACTGTAATAGAATGTCTGGCTGAAAATGAGGGTGATGCTGAACGGGGTGAATTTCCTAGTGTTAAAAATACATGGACTGAAGGTACTTGGGAGGAAATGCCATCATTAATTGTAAATCGTGAAGAATAAATCTGCGCACGATATAAGATGCTGTATAGTTCAGGATGCACGGTAAAATGCCACTTTGGTTTAGAGCTGTTTCGAATTATTTTGAAATAGTCCCTATAGGCTACTACTCTATAAACGTGTAATGCAGATGAACGATCAGAATGAAAACAAAATAAGTATTATGAGCGACCAAATTTGGTTTACATACCAGAAAGCTTGTGGAAATATTCCATAAGGGTTGTACAGTGTTTGTATGTATTTTAAGCCGCCATAGGCCTATAGTGGAATGTGCCTCGAAATCCAAAGCCGGGAATAAAGTAGTATAGTGTGGGTTGGTGTTGTATTCCCGTAGGATTTTCATGGCGAAAATTGATTTTGTTGGTTTGGGTTGTCAATAGGACAAAAACGTCAGAAATGATGGGTTTTTACAAATTTTCGGACTGATGCCCCCTTTTCACAGGGGGGAAATGTTAGTACAGGGAAAAACATTTAAAATCCGAGGCAAATTGTGTGTTTAATGTAAATAAACGCGTTCGTCTCCTCATAGGGTTACCAAAAATATATATTGTGCCTATGTTCCAACCTGTCGTTAAACTGAAACGGTATAGCCCGTAATGGTTTTTATAAACACTACTTTGACGGAGTGCGCCATGTTTCTAAACACTGTTTACGGGTAACGCGCACAAATCGAGGATCACTCTACGAATTTCGCAATTTCGGGAGTCACGCGGACCGAGTTGCGGACAAATTAGCAAAATATATAATTTAAGTTTACATAAAGATAGCTTAATTAAGTGCATCCGATGCAGAAAGTTCAGCACTAGGTCTCTGGCTTGAGTCCATTTTTTCTTGCAAAACAGACTAAAATGGACTGTGTAAGCTGATGTTTATTCTTGCCAACGAAATGTCGTGAAGTTTTTATATATGACATTAACGGGACGCTAGGGTTTTGCGAAAGTAAACCATACCAAAGCGAGTGTCCAACCGATCGCATCGGGAGTTTCCTTATCGGTCCGATAATACTCTTTCGAATATGAATCGGCATCGGTGAATTTCCTTCATTTATCCGATCTGACGAACCGATTAATCATTATGACAAAGATCTACTAAGGCTTCATTTTTTAGGTTGACAAAATCCTTTCAACTCACCTACTTTCCTAGCCTGCCTACTTTACGTAATACATTAATGACGAATGTCATCAACTGAAATTAACATCGGCAATTATGCACACCACCAATGAATTTCGAATGAAATTGGGGAAACCCATATAATATAGGGATCTAAGAAATGATCTAAAACTGCAAGAAAGATTATTCAAGATGGTTATTACTAACATTACTTAAGTAGTACTACTCCTGAGTAACTGTAAATGCATGTTTTGGCCCAAGATTTAAACATTATGCAGGATCATGTTGAAATCTCAAGCCTATTACTCTATGCCCGCGATGCCGTAAACAGTTAGTAATTTGTAATATTTCCTTGACATGGTAATATAAATAATTTTACGATAAAAACACCACTAGAATGATGTCTTATTGTCTGTCTGATTTCATCAATGTCAAAATGACCTTGAACAGTGAAGAAGACCTACGATGGTAGCCTTCACTCGCAGATATTAAAAAATGTTTTAGTGATTTCTTATGTACGTGAGAGTATGAAAGGTAGCGAGAAGATTCGGGGACTCCCCCGGGACTTCCCCCGAGTGTCTTACTTAGACTACCACGTGGCGTGGCATTAACCTGAGGCGGGGTGGATCCATCTAAACACGACGCAGCAGTGGCCCTTTGCCGCGCACAAACTTTAACATCTTGATCACTTACTCGGTGAGTCAAAGCACTGCGGGCATTTAGCGGTGGGGGGCCGGCCAAGAAATCCCAATTTTAGAACGTCGTCGTTAGTTTAACATATAATCAAAATTTGAAAAATCCAAATTTGTTAATTTTTTATAAGCAATTTTTTTTCCAAAACCGTTGAAGCATAAGAACAACTCCATTACCCACATCCACATCACAGCGCTTAATTTTGTTTATGGTTTGTGTCTGTAGTCGATTTTTTGATTGCTTTGGCTGTGTTTAAAGAGGCTTGGCCGCCATCGTCGGGCGGACATCGCAATCCATGGCGGTAAAAGATCCAGATTCAACTTCTTTGCGACTTCCGGGGTTTGGTTTGGTTCTCCACGTTTGGTATCTGCGCTCGTTGTATTGGACATGTCCTCAAAATATATCGAGTGTCGCCAAATGCCATCACAAAACATCGTCTTTGCTGCTGTTATTTGTCTGGAAGGGCTAATTTCCTTTGAGTAAGTGAATAGAATCATGACATTGACGAAAACTGAGCGCTGTCATTGTCATTTATTAAACTACAATTGGTGCTCTTGCTATAGAAAAGAAAATAAAGTGCAATTTTTCTTGTCGTGGATGTGTACAATATTGGCATATCAGTACCCTGAATTACTTGTGGCACGTTTTGATGTATCCTAAACAAAATTTAGCTTGGATAATAAATATTGCTAATGTACTGACCGGCCAATTCAATCCTGCCCAGCTACCCCGCCATTCCGTGTAAGCCACGTGTTTTTGAGGCTTGAAAATACTAGATACGCAATGCTGCTTATGCATAATTTATGATGTCATTTGTAAACATGACTTGGTACTTAGCCAAAATGGGCCTTGAAAGAAAAGAGCATTCAACGAGCTTTCCTTGGGTCATCACCATGGTGATTTGTTTCAAGACTCTCCAGAAATATTAATATCTACTATTAAGCATAAGGTTTCAAAAATGACCTTGCACTGTTTCAAATACCCATCTTGACGATCGGGAAATTCCCCATAGCGCGACACCGCGATCGTGAGTTTGAGAATGCTGCATAGTCACCTTTGGAAATTCACGGAAATTTTATGTGGCGATTCAGCCATCTTAACATATTTGGAGCGCTCTAGAGACCAAAACATCACCACAAATATGAACTTTATAAGGAACACACATAGACCTTTTGGTTGCTATATTGGATATTTTATTACCACAAAGTGAGTTCGGAGATACATGAATTTAGGTCTACCACTGTAAATATATACACAACACACGGGGACAACATTACCGGCGTAGCGTCCGCGTTAGTTTTCGTAGTTTGGATGTATCGGCTTTGTAGTGTTCTTGTGGTTAATACAACATAAATCGGTAATCGGCATCGGATCGGCCGGTTAAACCTAAATTAATCGGCGATCGGTGAATTCAGAACTGGCGGATTTATCGGGTGGACACACCAAAAAGCTGTATTCGTAAGGGCCCATAGGAACTCTTGCTGTTTGTTGATATTTTTAGTAGGACATAAGCAAATTGATGTAGGCTTAAATCCACATTTTAACAGCAGGATTAATAACACAAATTTCCATAGGAATTCCGCAGTCTATCATTATGCGATGTTATGACTCCTGCCTATGACACCTATGACAGGATGTCTCAAAAGTGGTAAAACAAAAGAAAAAAAGTATTCGTTAAAACACAGTCTCAGCTACAGGCTAATTAACTGGCCGTCGAGCCTTTTAATATATAACATCTCCTTCTTTTGTACTAAACTTATTTTATTCAAAATACAGGGCTCATTGGTGGGATCCCCAATATTCTAACTTTGATTCAAGAATATTGAGAGTATCATGGCTCTGGATTTCACATTGACCCGTAGAAATGCCATTCTGTGACACTACAGCTTTTATATTTTGAATACAATCCTCAAGTTGCGACACATATATCATAACCGTATTTATTTATTACAAACGCTTTTGATCAGCGGCACACACCTGACATTCAGCCTGGCAGACTTTACGTTGTCTCGTTACTATTTCTTTTGATTCTAGGGAGATGTTTACGATCATGGCAGTTTTTTTTTTCTCCTGGGCAGTACAAACAAAGCAATACAATATGATGAAAGGAAATAGGGCTAGACGTATACGAGGCTGATGGGCATGGCACTTAAAAACAATGAATGCGTGTAACACTCAATTAACTGGAGCATTTTGTCATCAACTCCTAAAGCAATAATGGCACATTTTTGAAGAGCGCCCCCAATTTTCAAAAGTTGATATTTTGGCACAGTTACGTTGGTAATTGTCTAGGAAACTATACCTGCGAACGAGAATGCTAAGAAATGCGTATTTATCATAAAATACTAAGCGATTTTGTAATTAGAATTGGGATCCCAGATTGGACTTAACGGCAGTCCGTCCATGATGAAATAGTGCCACCTCGGTAAGATAACCTCTAACTTGACTAATTGCCTGAAAATAAACACCTGAATGGATGAGCTTAGACACGTACATGGCGCTATTTCCCGGCTTTTTCACATTGGAAGGCCGTTTCCAGCAGCCGTTGAATTATTATCGGGATCCCCGATAATAATTATTCTATTACAAAATTCCTTCGTTTGTGACCACAGACATTTTCGAGCTAAACCATTCACAGGTATAGTTTACTATAGTCTGAGTAATAATTGTTTGAACTGATTCGAACAATCTGCTGCGTGTGTGCGTGAAGGTCGCACTGCTTTAGACAGCGCGTAAATACAACGATTAAAATAGGTACGCGATACGCCCGTGTACTGGTCGCACCCAGCCGGTACTGCGTACGCTTAGTTCAAACAATTGTTTACGGCGACTATAGCCAATGCTAACTGACCAATGCAACCGTGTAAAAATCTCATTTTTTTGAAAATTGGGGGCGCGCTTGTGTTAAATGTTGTTAGATTTTAAATTGCTTTATGGCCAAAATGCATGCAGTTGGAGAGGGTAGACATGCAACCCATTATCCACTTCACGTTGGCTGAATTTTCATATAGCACTTAATGATACTAGAAACTGGATACGTGTAGAAAGCACATAATTGAAAAATTAAGGGCCTATAACAGACCCTGTGGAAATCAAAATTTTGAGATTTGTGGATCACTTATATGATTCAAACCCACATAAAATGCGTGAGAACACTAAGAATAAGGTTCACAGGCCTATTTAAATTTGAATTTTCCATATAAAATGTAAGAGTGCTACAAACGGGATAAAAGAGTTGTATACAGTTGCACTAATCTTTTATAACCCTACCTCAATTGTGCCCAAGGTCAATTAAAGTTGTGGTTACTTATGATTTTGCTTGGAATCTGGACCTTCCACGCGCTGGTGGCGCGAAGTTTGGTATACCTTTCATATAGAAGTCCCATGGATGCAAATGAGCTATTACAATTGATTCCGTAATGCGTTGTATGACGTTGTTCAGTAGGCGCTGGCAATATCCCTTTCATCCATGGGACTTCTACGCTCGTATATGAACGTCTACCGAAGTTTGCGGCTGAATGCTGCATGTCGATAAAAGTCACCGATATACGAATAAATGATACTTGACCAAAATAGTACACTTAATACTTATTATTTCACTCCGCACAAGTTGTGTTTATTTACAATATAATACATACAACAAAAAGTAGCGAAGCTAATGTACCATGTAACAAGTTATAAACAGTTTGAGTTCACACTCAAATATTTTCAATAGTAATGAACATACAACATAATAAAAATTGGACGGTTGACGGAAAGTTTCAAGAACAATCAGAAGGGGCGGTGAATGGTGTAATTTTATTTGCCGTTTGGGTTGAAGGTTTAATTTGATTTGTTCATTATAAAATAGGCCCTATATTATAATGCAATACAAAATACAGGCTTTTTTATAAAATCTGGCGCTATTGTCCGTAAATTAAGTTCTCCCTGGTTCGGTAAAAAATAAATAGCTTCCCATTAAACTTGAAGTTAAAGAGCTTCCTCCAGATGTAAAATTTCATTTGGTTGCGTGAACAAATCGCGCAAAAAAGGGTATCATGAAGAGTTCACAAGCGTATATCTCGTAGCAGCTTAACACAGGTAATTCTCATATTTTATTCGTATCACTTTACGGATATTGTCGAGGATACGGTTTCATTTTATAGGGGAAGTGCTGATACCAAAATTGAAAAAGCCTACGATGTATAGTGGAGTAAGTACATTTAATTCTATTATTGCAAATAAAAGCTTCAAAATGTGGTATTTTAAATCGATTTAAATGTCATGATTCCTCTTGAGCTGATTCAGTCCCTATAATGTTTGATTATCACGGTTAACTTGACTATTTAAAGGTGCACAAGAGATTTTGAGTCGCCCAAATATTGTATCATAACAGTAATTTCATAGAGATTAAATCGATTTCTTACCTTGTATTTGGCCGACAGGACATGTCTCAAAAGAGTGAATATGTGAGGGCATTTGATTTGCTTATATTTCAATATAAAACAAGCTGAATTTCGAATTTGTTCCTATACGAAATTAGAAGTTTCACAATTTTTGTATACCAAAGAAACATTTCTCAGCTTAATCCTTTCAGATGGGGATATTTTTGATAAAAAGCTTTGCATCAGGGAAAAAATCAGTACATGCGATTTTTTGGGCACCTGATATGTGAAATCTCTCGTTGCACCTTTAAAGAAGGTGAAAGATTTATTATAGGTGAACTTAAGTATATCTTTGCCTGTATGACAAGTGTTGGTGCTTTTATCACTAAATCGGTATAATTCAATCTAAGCCACATCACTTTCGCATCAAGAGAGTGCACACCACGCGTTTTATACATCGATAGGTCACTGGTTCACATCAAAGGCTTATGAATTGTAAACTCAATAACAGGTGTGACCATGCAAAAATTGCGGCCTCAATCCATGCACGCAAAAGCTGTATTGTAAGAGGGGCTGAAGAGTAAAGCCTGAACGGTAGCGAATTTGGGCTGAAAGCGGGCTGAAAATAAATAAAATTGCGGAAATTTTCATAAAGCCTGCCTGAAAACCTTCATCCGTGTGTATTGGTTTCCTGGATAAGCCCTCAGAATGAATGGAATCGTCGAAAACTGAAGCGACACGTATATAAAAAAATCACACTATCCCAGATATCTGTAAACCAGGTCAAATTATTTAAATAAAGGAACTTAAAGGTCCCAGGAAATGCAAATAGAATTGATGTGGTTTGTGTCAAGTCTACAAGGAGGGGCGAGAAAGCATTCAATATTTGGGTTGGTGATGACATCATTAGCATGATTAGTGACTATTGATTTTTCAGAGAGTAATAGAAAATTCCAGGTGACTGGTGTGAATCTTTTCATGGCACTGACTGAAAATCAATAGTTTCACAAATGATGTCACTGGTAGTGTATTCTTTTTTTCTGGCCCTGTTTATTGGAATGGAATGCCCCGTAAAGATTTGGACTAGGTTTATCATCTCATTTCCTGGGACCTTTAAAGCGTCACGTTCCCATATCTCTTTTCGAAATTGCACAGTATAGGCCTATTAAATATTGCATCACCGTTCTCTTGAAAAGGCAAATAACGTAAACGTTATTAGCTTATTCTTGACAACGTAATTGTAATACAGCAGAGGGAAGTTATATTCAGTTATTAATTTATGCTAAATTATCCCCCAAAAAGACGCACTTAAATATCCAACAAAACTCCTTATCCTTAACATTGGCCATTTACCACAACCTCAAGAAACTTTCTACTTCTAACTTTTTAAGAATAAGCTATCAAAAATCTAGCATTTTCTCCGCCATTTTATTTTTTTTTTTTCAGCTGTAGTCTGAAAAAAATTAAAGATTATGTTTTGAAACGTTGTATATACTACTTAACATTCCCAAGAATATTTCAAAATATTTTTTCAACTTGAATTCAAAACCTTACTAACATCAGAATTTACTTGAAATTGTTTGAAGAACAAACATAGCTAAACTTTACTCTTCACAGCCTACTTCCTGTGCGATTGCTCCCTCCCTTAGCATTGTCCAACAACAGAGGCACTGTTTTGTACGCACAATGCATTAGTATCGGTAATTGTTGTAAAGCAACTTTCAAGGAACAAGTAAACATGTACAATTAATATTCCTTCTACGTTGCTGCTATTCGCCAGTGAAATGGCTTCGTAACTCCTTGACGTATCTAAACAGATCAATCATTTGTCTGCGGGTGTGTTGAGGTTGTTAATTTCTGACGTGGTTCGAGCCGCGGACGAGAACTTGTCAGAAACTAGCAAGCGAAACACCTGCAGACGAGGCTGACGAGCATTATCAGTTTGCGAACGGTCCTTTTCATATCCTCACATACACGTCGAGCAGAGCGTCTTTTGTTATACATGTATATCATGACCGTTATCTAGCTACATCTATCTATACATGACACTTCTCAAAAAATAAATGGCCACCAAAAAAAAAAAAAAAAAAAACTTGAAAAGGCAAATAACGTAAACGTTATTAGCTTATTCTTGACAACGTAATTGTAATACAGCAGAGGGAAGTTATATTCAGTTATTAATTTATGCTAAATTATCCCCCAAAAAGACGCACTTAAAGATCCAACAAAACTCCTTATCCTTAACATTGGCCATTTACCACAACCTCAAGAAACTTTCTACTTCTAACTTTTTAAGAATAAGCTATCAAAAATCTAGCATTTTCTCCGCCATTTTTTTTCTTTTTTTTCAGCTGTAGTCTGAAAAAAATTAAAGATTATGTTTTGAAACGTTGTATATACTACTTAACATTCCCAAGAATATTTCAAAATATTTTTTCAACTTGAATTCAAAACCTTACTAACATCAGAATTTTCATTTAAAAATTCCCTCGGGAAAGTGGTTTCATTAGGGGGGTTCCATGGAAACCCCCCCCCCCTTAGGCACCAACGTGAGTGAAAACACCTTAGGCACTTAAGTGTTAATTATTAAGCACTAACATCAGAATTTTTGAAGAACAAACATAGCTAAACTTTACTCTTCACAGCCTACTTCCTATGCGATTGCTCCCTCCCTTAGCATTGTCCAACAACAGAGGCACTGTTCTGTACGCACAATGCATTAGTATCGGTAATTGTTGTAAAGCAACTTTCAAGGAACAAGTAAACATGTACAATTAATATTCCTTCTACGTTGCTGCTATTCGCCAGTGAAATGGCTTCGTAACTCCTTGTCCTTGACGTATCTAAACAGATCAATCATTTGTCTGCGGGTGTGTTGAGGTTGTTAATTTCTGACGTGGTTCGAGCCGCGGACGAGAACTTGTCAGAAACTAGCAAGCGAAACACCTGCAGACGAGGCTGACGAGCATTATCAGTTTGCGAACGGTCCTTTTCATATCCTCACATACACGTCGAGCAGAGCGTCTTTTGTTATACATGTATATCATGACCGTTATCTAGCTACATCTATCTATACATGACACTTCTCAAAAAATAAATGGCCACCAAAAAAAAAAAAAAAAAAAACTTGAAAAGGCAAATAACGTAAACGTTATTAGCTTATTCTTGACAACGTAATTGTAATACAGCAGAGGGAAGTTATATTCAGTTATTAATTTATGCTAAATTATCCCCCAAAAAGACGCACTTAAAGATCCAACAAAACTCCTTATCCTTAACATTGGCCATTTACCACAACCTCAAGAAACTTTCTACTTCTAACTTTTTAAGAATAAGCTATCAAAAATCTAGCATTTTCTCCGCCATTTTTTTTCTTTTTTTTCAGCTGTAGTCTGAAAAAAATTAAAGATTATGTTTTGAAACGTTGTATATACTACTTAACATTCCCAAGAATATTTCAAAATATTTTTTCAACTTGAATTCAAAACCTTACTAACATCAGAATTTTCATTTAAAAATTCCCTCGGGAAAGTGGTTTCATTAGGGGGGTTCCATGGAAACCCCCCCCCCCTTAGGCACCAACGTGAGTGAAAACACCTTAGGCACTTAAGTGTTAATTATTAAGCACTAACATCAGAATTTTTGAAGAACAAACATAGCTAAACTTTACTCTTCACAGCCTACTTCCTATGCGATTGCTCCCTCCCTTAGCATTGTCCAACAACAGAGGCACTGTTCTGTACGCACAATGCATTAGTATCGGTAATTGTTGTAAAGCAACTTTCAAGGAACAAGTAAACATGTACAATTAATATTCCTTCTACGTTGCTGCTATTCGCCAGTGAAATGGCTTCGTAACTCCTTGTCCTTGACGTATCTAAACAGATCAATCATTTGTCTGCGGGTGTGTTGAGGTTGTTAATTTCTGACGTGGTTCGAGCCGCGGACGAGAACTTGTCAGAAACTAGCAAGCGAAACACCTGCAGACGAGGCTGACGAGCATTATCAGTTTGAGAACGGTCCTTTTCATATCCTCACATACACGTCGAGCAGAGCGTCTTTTGTTATACATGTATATCATGACCGTTATCTAGCTACATCTATCTATACATGACACTTCTCAAAAAATAAATGGCCACCGTGTATAAGAAAAGACAAAGAACTGATGAATGGGGTTAGACGTGTATAACTGGGACCAAGCATTCTTTTGGATGCAGTTGCACTCCACATGCATATACAGTCATTTTGATCATGGTGTTCAGGAGTGGAAAGCGTGATCAAATGATAACCGCATAAAACCTAGCCTAACACGTCGGTTGCGAATGCATGAAGTAAGTGTTTTAGCACACACAGGTTTATGGGTGTAAAGAATTATTAGCCTTTTATTTCTGAAACAATAGAAGAGGGCGTACGGGTATACAATAGGAGAGGACGTAGTTCAGTTTGGGTAAAACCCGGCAAATACAAGAACGTGCAGTTGGGTTTCCAACTGTGTGCCAGGGGCTTAACAGGGGTCACTTGTCAGAGGGGGAAAATTCCCGACTTTGATGCAGATTTTCCGGTTGAAGGTGGTTTCGAGGCATATTTTCCTGGTTGGAGGTGAAAATTTCAAGGTGACCAGGCAAAAAAGGGCTGATTTAGCATGATTTTTAAGCTTTTTCTTCCCGGTCAAAGCTCTCTGGGGTGGAAATCTTCTATCTTTCCCCCTGCCCCCTTGCCTGTTACGCTACTGCCACATGCGTGCCATATTTCAAAAACCTGTGACCCATACCATGGGATGAATATACCTATTAGTCCCAGCCTATACGAGGCCTAGGTGATGTAAATACTGTGAAAAAAATCGGACGTGGACTTCTTGACTAGTAAATAACTGAACACAAACTAGTAATACGTAAGTAATAAATAAGTCTTATTATTCCTATTTATATTTCTTGTACAAATGCTAAGTTTTCTCGTTTCTCAAACCATGCACTGGTGCAAAACAGATTATTCAAATTTAAAGTTAATATATTTAGTAACATAATAAACCATAATTAACAGTATATTTCATGTGATAACAAATATCGCGCATTGTGCAGATACGTACACAAATTAATGCTAATTTTACTTTCAAATTTTACTTTTAGAGGAACTGCAGATTGCGAATACGAATCAATGAAAAAGGGCATTTGATAGTGGCATTCCTAACGTGGAAAAAACCCTGAAAAACAACCAACAGTTACGGTTTATAAAGGAATGTGTTCCCCGTACACCTTGTACGATTGTTTCGAAGAGCAAGGTTAGCACATGTATATCTCTTCTTCCCTTTGGAAAATCTAGCCAATTGTAGACACAAGAAAAATCCTGGAAATAAATCCATTTAAGACGTTAACTTAATAACAATATTCAATGCATCGTCTTTACATCCGTTTAGGCTATCATTATGTTGTCATTGACGGTCAAATAGAAAGAAATAAACTACTGCAGGTCGCATTTGGGGTTGGTGGATAACGGCAGGAAACACCTTCTCTTCTACTACTTGAAACTTAATGCCTTGTTCTTTTTGTCTTTTTATATCAAAGTCTCATTTCAATGGAAATATAATATCCGTTCACTGCCGGATGTAGGAGTTTCGTATAACACGTCTACGACTAAAATGCCCGAGTCTGGGTAAAACAGCTTGTTAAAACTGTTCATAGGTATCTGTAGGATAGAAAGTTATGGGAACTTGACACACCGCGGTTTATGTCAGATAACAGTCAGTTTCAAGTGGAATGATCCGAGCTCAGTTTATTATATATTGTCACGTGTCACGATGTTGAGTCTGCACCTGTGTTTGATTGACCAAGAGGCGGGTCTTCTGGATCAAAGATATCATCATCATCGACTTCAAATTCCCCGCTCAGATATCTTTCTTTTTCTGCTTCCATGTCTTGTATCTTTTCCTCCAAACGTGCATTCTCTTTCTTCAATTGTTGTTCTTTCTGCATAAAAGAAAAACATTGAAAGGATCAAATGATATATCCAATAGCGATATAAAGATATACGGTATAATAATGATGTGCGAATGTCAATCGATACATTTTGAAATCCTAACCTAGCAATTAAAATCTTTCAACAAATTACAAAATATTTGCCAATTCCTAAGATCCACTGCACTTTCAGCTCTATGATTGCCCTCACTAATACCATATACTCTGTTTTCAGAGTATTTATGTAAAATAGAAAAAAATTGTATACCAGTTGTAGTTCATCCTCTTCCGCCTTTTTCTTCTTTCTACTTTTAGCTGAAGCTAGCCTTTGTTTCTCCCTGCGTTCTTTCGATCTCGGAGGTCGTCCACTAGGGGTAGCAGTAGACTGCAAAACAAATTCATGAAAGAAAAGCACAATGATAAGTTTGGCTTAATTTGGCCAAAATTGGGTATGTGAAGGAGTGGCATGCAGAAGGACATAAAGTTTCCCCGAATGTCACTGTCACTTTTGTTGTTTGGTAATATTTCAATTAAGCAGAAACAGCAAAAAGTGGCAATATTGTTAAAAGTACTCGCACGACCCACACAGCAACCCTGCCAAACTTACATCAGGTTGTTCATCTTGACTGGAAGACGATGGCCTGTGACCATAAGAAGTTTCGCCTCCAGAGCTCCCAGGACTCGGGGCTGACACTGAAGATCCAACTGAAGGAGGTCCAACAGAAGGAGGTCCAACAGAAGGAGGTCCAACAGAAGGAGGTCCGACAGAATGAGATCCAACAGATGGAGGTTCTGCCGAGCCCATAGGCGATGCTACTCCTGATCCTTGGCTCTCATCAGTGATCTCTGCATGCTGCTGTGCGGGGGATGTTGAAGTTGATGGTTCGATAGACAATGAGGGTTCTTCCATCGATTGTTCTTCCGTTGACCCTGTTGAATGGGGCTGTATTTGAAAGCCGGTTTGAAAGGTTTTAAGCCAATCATCGACCATCTTAACACACTGTTCACTGCTACGTCCGCTACCCTCCACGTTTGAATGCCGTCTCTGCAACACCCCTAAGGTCGTAGTAGGGCTCTGCCACTCTTTTAGCAAAAGGTTTCTTAGTAACTCTGGTGTTAGAGTCTTTTATGTAAACTGTTGCCCAAGTCTTTCTTTCCATTCTGATTAAAAAGACCTGAGCACTTGGTCTGCAACAAGACAAAAGAGAATACATAGTTGCTTAAATAATTAAACACGTAAGTGCCAAGGTCGTTGTTTTTCACTCCAAGTTGGTCTGCCTAAGGGGGGGGGGGTTACATGGAAAACCACCCCCCCTCATGAACCACTTTCCCGACGGGAATTTTTAAATGAAATATACCACCTTTGGGGGGAATTAAACAAGGCCACAGGTGCCAAGATAAATGAGTTCCGGTTTATATTCTGGGAAATTAGGGGCAAATCAGTTGTTCCGAAATGCCGTCAACAAAGAGACCGCTCAAAAAGTGTATTTTCTCCGCGAAAACCCTGATTCAACAGCATTTACACATTGCATCATTTTGCGTTTAGATCTGCTCTAGAAGGACCAAGACATATATTAAACACAAACAGTACCATTTTGTAACAACTTTGGATTTTTGTGGGGGCAGTCGTTTTTGCATAGTTTGTACAGCAATGGTGCGCAGTCGCTCGATCATGGAATCGCTTCTTTTCAGCACATAAAAGGGTTATTATTTTTTCTGAGTATGGAAATTAATTTGGTTTGATGCATATGAACATACATAAGACAGAAAAAAATTTTGGCAACCAGGGTTGTAATTTTATTTTTTAAAATCCACTACCGTGGTTGCTAAATATCTCATTAACGGGCAAGAAATTTTAGTAATTTTTTTTTATGGAAAAGAAGCGCATCGATAAGGTACCCAATTACAAAAAATTAGAGTTCGAAAATAGTTTTCACGAGTGAGAAATCACCGGAAAACAAATCTTGGGTACTATGGAAACCCCCCCCCCTTAGGTCACTTAAGTGTGTAAAATAGACATACGGCCGGTTGTTCGTAAAAACCTTGGTTGGTGTGCAAAAAGCTATTTTAAGAAAATAAGCAAATTTCAAACAATTTTCAGGAATTAAAAAATGGGCCTGTGGTTACAAAACAGTTCGGAAAATTTCGCCATGAGTAGCTATGAGTCTTGTCGAGCTTCTGTGCGTGCTAAAAAGAAAAATATAAAAGCGGTATGGTAGGAATAAAATGTGAAAAAGATTCTTAAATTAGTAATGATCGGATTTCCTAATAGCAAAACCAGGTTTTTCCAAATGTCAAACACAGGAATTCCATAAGTGACTGAGGATAGGGATATATAAAGTATATCATTTTTCAATGAAAAAAAATAGCAGCGTTCACCGTGACGTTATGTGTCGTCTGCGTTCGCTATTTTTGTGAATGGGGACAAAGGTCACTAAGGTCAAAAGGTAACTGACGGTCACCAACAGTAGGACCCACCCAAGGACCATTGATGTTGTCTATGAAAATGGGTATATGTGGAAACAGTGGCAATTATATGTTTATACGGTAACATTTGGGTCTTATTTTTACCCACAGAACCGGATACACAGACATCCATGACGCTTACTTCCAAGAGGCACAAAAAGTAGGGCGTTTATTAGAGGGGACGTTTATTAGAATAAATTACGAGGGGGAGGCAGTATCATTTATGGGCGCATCTGTCCGAGGACGGAAAAAAAATAATGAGCGAGGCACTGCTGAAAAATCGCATACGCCACATTATAAATTTAAGAACATTTTTAATTATGTTCTCCCGCCCATGCAAATATTTTATCCGTCATGTCCGTCTCTGATATGTTTGCCAAGCAAGCAGCCCTGCGCCTCCCGGAAGGGGGGGGGGGGGTGGTGAATCATATATGAAATTATTTATGACATTGGGTCAAATAGGACACTGGCAAAAATAGGGGCCTTTTTAATTTGGTGAGAGCATGGCCATACGCCAGGTTTGTCAAATTTTCTCGAGATTTTTGTTTGGACCTTTCTATCTACGGGCTTGCGATGAGAGACAGAAACAAATCCCATAAATATGGATTTAGGGTGGCAAATTAGTACAATTTTCCACAAAAGGGGGGTTTTGGGGAAAATTTTGGCCAGATTTTTCTGAAAGGGGGTCGTTGGGTGAAAATTGATCCAAAACTTTTTCCAAAAAACAGGGGTCTTTGGGCGAGAACGTGGTAATTTCTTTTTGAAAAAAATGGGGTTCATTGTTTACTAAACACGATGCTGAAAAATCGGGTTGGTTATGGCCTACCCCCCCCCCCCCCCATCCTAGTGAGGCAGGCCCCCCTGTCCCTGTTTTTTTTTTTTTCGTAACTTTGAAATACAACCATCCATTTACCGAGAACACCACTATAAATTGCCAAAATACATCGAGTTGGGCGGGCACAACTATACCTAACCCCCCCCCCCTTTTCGGTCGGGATCGGCGTGGCTCCAAATGCCTATTTAATGCGCCAATACGACAAATCGACAAATTTAAAACGTGGCACTCTATATTTTACTTCCTTTCATTAAAATTGTCATACTTATGTACAAGCTATCAAGACCACAGACATCGACCTTGATAGCCGTCACTATTAAGTGGCACCTCCCTTAGCAACTACTCGGTATTCCTGTCCGTTCCGAACCAGACCTCGAGCGCGCAGCGCTATGTCTGGGAAAAAAGTGTCTTAAAAATGCTTTAGTATTTCATTACCGTACAAATGAATAGGCGCGAGAAATTTTTTTTATCGCAGTTTATCCCCCTTTCCCCGGGTATATTCAAGCATTTGGGCCCTCGAACGGAATTCTATAACTACCTGAGACTATCCTGATTTCGAAATACTCTAATCACAGATTTTTTTTACCTCTTTCATGTCAAATTGCAACGAATAATTTTTGCGTCTCAAAGCCCTAAAATGTCTACCAGTGCGAATCAACAAACACTGACGTCACGGCTAACTACGCTTGTTCCATGTAGTCCCCTCTAGAAGGACTCTCGTTTTCCCACTGACCTCGCCACCAAGCGCGAGTGCTAGGTTCACAGGGGGATAGGACACAGGAGTACAGGCGAAGGGCCTTCTAGATGGACTATGCGAGACGAGTCAGTCGACGGGAATTTCTAGTGGCCATTCGGTTGTACTGGTAAAATTTCTCTTTAAACCAGAAAAGCAGATAGACATAATTTGCTACTGGTGCTGTGGAATAAAATTTAGATAATAGTTCAATGCAGCTGTAGGGATATGAAATAGTGAGTAAATGTTAAACTAAAACTTTCGCCAATAGATCATTGCTCACCTCGGGCTTCGCCAGCCCTCGTTTGCGTAGTTTTCCGAGGTGAGCATTATACTAGGGAATTCCCTCCCCGCCATTTCGCAATAACCATCAGCACAACATCAAGGGCCATCTCTCCTTACCTTTCTTTCTTCACAGCAGTTACAAACCTGTTTCCCTCTCACCCTTCTCCTCTTCTTACCGCGCTTAGATCTTGTTTTGAAACCATTTTAATTCAGAAAATAATGTATCTTCCTCAAAACAACGGTACAGGGGCCTAATGACCAATATCGTCTGGATTTTGCACGGTAGTTTTTGATGTTCAGTGAACAAAAACAAGCAGGTGAATCATAATCGCTCATGCTGCACAGTCAGTGAGGCTCCTACAAGCCCGCTCTATGGCAACAATACTCAGCTCTGGTGCTGAGCTAAAATAGGAATCAATCACTTTCTCTTTGTACTTTTATCATCGAACCTGGGGATTCCCAGTGACTCGTAGTAGGGACTATATAGAAGTCGTTTGTAAGAGTCTTTTATAATTAATTTTCATGTTTCCTGCGCGCGGCAGGCAGAATGTTGGTCATGTATATTCATACGCAACATTAATGTTTTACCATTGAGGGGGGGTAGACACAAATGAAGACCTGCAGGTAATAAATAGAGAAAATAGAGGCATAAATCAAGGTGTCTAAATAATTGAATTTGGTTTATAGTCGCCCAGACTTTAATGCCAACAAACATGCATAGATAAAAAGACTAGGTTAGTGTTAATTACGATGTCGACTATATTTTCTGTTGTATTTAATGAAAATAGTCAATTATACTATAATACAAGTTTCAGCCTCAACGCAGATAAATAAAAATTTATATTAAAACAGTCTGAGTTGGAAACAACTAGACCGTACCAAAATTGACTTCAAATTGAAGTACATATTTTCCATCTAATTTGTAAAATACTTTGTCGTGATATAAATACTTTTTCTGTCGTGCACGACAAGAAAATTCTCAACATCATTTAGATGATTTCTTAATCGGCTTCTTAAATGCACTTCAGATGTGATATACATGGGTATAAAAGCATTCCCACGAGATGCAAAAAAAAAACCCTGGTTCAAAAAAAAGTAGGGGCGCGTCGTTCTGAAAGGTGCCCCTGGCAATTTTGTAATTGATGGTATTGAAGGATGTGGCGATGCGCAACTAATTTCACAAACTCACGGATCAATTCAATCAATTGCAATTTATTTACCATTACAACTAATAAGTATACAAAAGATTAAGCAATGGTGGGTTGACCAAAGTAGAGCAGAGCTCGAAAGTTATGGCCACCCGAAAAAAGTTACTAACAAAAAATGGTGCACGACGAGAGGACAAAGTACAGTGACGATAGACAACAAGATGTGCATGACTAGACAACATGAGACATGTGAGACAGACGCTAATGTTGGCACTGGCAATAATTAAAAATCGGACTTATTACACTGTCCAAAGTAAAAAGAAGGCCAAAGTGGATTTGTGAACAATATTGACCGTGACAATGCAAAGAGAATATTGATGAAAGGTTACACTAACCATATTAATAGCACTTGCACATGATTAACATGGCTAATTGGACTAGAATAGGGCAAATGACAAAAACAAAAATGCCGGAGACAGGATCATTAGATCACAAAAACACTATGGCCTACTTATATTAATTTTAACCCTATTTAACTTTGAACAGGGTACATACATAATGAAACATTAATACAAGAGAAAATATATATGAAAATATATCTATAATATGTGATAGGATATATTACTATAATGGCTAATTGGCTTGGTACTATAGCAGATTTCAATTTAAGTGAGACACCATGCGTATTTCCATATGGGTGATGGTTCAATCCCCGGCCCTTACTGCATTTACAAAACACATTATGACCATGGAACAAAGTTACTATTGCAGAAATGGCTCACTGGAAACCAACGCATTCAGCACCACAATGGTCTGCCAATGATAGAAGGTTTTGACAAATCCGCTTGTGCTAGGCTTTTATTCAAGTATGGACCACTTCTGATATAATAAAAATAATTGAATCGTGCAGTGCCAAAGGCGAGATAAGTTCAAATACCATACCTTTAATGAAATAAGCTCGAGTGGTTTTATCCTGATACACACAATGAAAGTAATTCATATCTAGAGCGGTCTTACTACGCGGGGGAATAGAGGGTTTCAACATTTTTCGACGAAATAAAAGTTTAATTTTTAAACAAATTGTGGTTTTTTCTTTTTGTAATTAAATTATTCTTTGACTGAAATAGTAATTTATCTTGCAAAGGCGATGAAGGTCTCTTTTTCGATGGTAAGTGGTTTTGAAATCATTTTGCAATATTGATTATAACATAAAAGGAAATCCAAGAAGGTTTGTGAAATGGTATGGGTAATAACTGCTATTTACTGTGTGTAGTCAGGTGATTGAACAACGTTATTTACATAAAGATATCTCAAACGTCAAACGTTTTTAGCCAATACAAGCTCATGCGCTCTCAGATCGATGGAATAGAAAACAAACAAAACTGAAAGAAAAAGTCAACTCCATTATGGACGCTCCGGTCAAATGTTGCATTGGAATGCATGGGAAAACGATAGGCTTTCACTTCATGATTTGTAAATAATTCTAAAAGCGGTTTGTTACACGGGAAGTTGTCTGTATTTTTAAAGTGTTCTCAAAAAAAAAAAAAACAAAAAAAAAGTGTTCTTCAAATCCTCTATGGGAGTGGTTGGACTGCAATAATGTCGATCAAACCCATCCCCTCGGTACAACAAAAACGCAACCACTTCTATTCGAAAGAGGGAAGGTCATAAATAATTATGGTTGTGTGGTCAAAAACTTGGTGCAGGGGTGTTTTTTGGGTCAAAAAATACGTTTTTGAGCTTAAAAACCTAAGAATATCAAGATTTATCAATTTCTATCAAAACCAAATTGTAATCTGTGAAATACATATACATCTCTGACATTACATTATAAGGGTTCTGTTTTATTACATATATAAAGGGTCTAGAAGAATTTTAGCCCCAAAAATCACTGTGTTCTTAAAAAAACACCTTTTTTCACCATGTCACCACAAAGGGATTACCTGAACCCTTTATGCAATGTATAAAAACCTGATCAATAACAAAAAGCATACCATTAAATAAGATTGTAATATTTTTACTTTAAAAAATAAATAATTTCGCTAAAGGATGCCGACGCAGAGATTTCCCGATGAGGGCGCCCTCAAGTTTCAAACAAATTGCGTTTTTGCATATACATAATGCTTGTCCTTACTAAGCACTGTGTGAAATAGCTAGGCTCAAGTCAAAGTCCTTTTCATATAAAAAATACCATCTTTGTTTAAAATTTCCGGATCCGAATTTTGTTATACACAGTATCTATAGCAACTGTTATCTACACTACATGTTTACTACTGCATCAAAACGAAAACTCTGATTCATCTCAAAAAACTTTGGATTGAGAATTCCATAGGTGACTATCTTTTAAATCTTTAGTTCTGTTGAATTATTTGTTTAATTAATAACTATTTAAAATTAAATCAGAAATCTCTGATTCATACTTCATTTGCAGCCCAC
The DNA here is from genome assembly GCA_023653785.1 of Ophioderma brevispina. Lineage (NCBI taxonomy): Eukaryota > Metazoa > Echinodermata > Ophiuroidea > Amphilepidida > Ophiodermatidae > Ophioderma > Ophioderma brevispina. The sequence continues at coordinate 29,046 of JAMKCH010087513.1, read as the reverse complement.
AAATGCATTTTTTTCGTCCTAGAAATCCCCCTGCCACCAAATATTTCAACCACAACCATCATATTCTTAAAGGCCTCAATATTTATCCTTCAATAAAGTTGTTGTGTTTTGGTTGTACGGAGGGGAGGGATAACTCGAACTAGGCACTTTTCAAATCTCGGCCGCTCCGCTAATAGGATATTTCGCACTGAAAAGTGCTACCATAAAGCTCATTTTCCTAAACATTCTGAAGTGCAACTCAAGTCCGTAAGGGGATCGACGCCCGTAGCAACTCCAATTCCAAAATCCTAAAAGGCTGACTCTAAACCAAGATGTGCGAGCGGAGCAAGAGCCAAACATTAGGGTTTTGATGCTTTTTTGTAGAAAAAATATAAAATTTCAGTAAAGCCGTCCATTTTTTGCCAAATTCGCCTTCTTTTTTTTTGGGGGGGGGTTCCCAAAAATATAAAATTTCAGTCAAGAAGTCCATTTTTTGCCAAATCCGCCTTTCTTTTTTTTCCCGGGGTGTGGGGTGCCCGGTGTTGGGGGTGGGGAAAGAAATTATGTTTTTTTTTTAAAAGTGCTACGTTAAAAATAACCACTTCTTTAAAATTTATATTTTTTTTAGTTCATTAATGGCAGTATTTGCACAGCTTAATATTGCAATCTTTCCAGATCGACCTATCGCTAAAAGCTGCTCCAACTCATCTACCAAGTTTAGGTTGTGTAAAATTGTTTAGGGGCGTTTGTGAGATCAGCAGCCTCATCCCACGCCAATCCCGTCTAAAAGGGGGGTCATTTCTAATTATTAACGCCATGTGGTTTGGAATGGATGATTTGAAATCGAAATGGAAGCGAAAAGGAACACCGAAAAAATGAATTAACAACCCCCCCCCCCGCGTAAAAAAATACCGCTACCTCCCTATTTAGAAAATTATTGATATGCTTGAAAACGTAATTAAACATTTATATTTTTTTTATTTTTTTTATATTTTTCTTTTAAAAGAAATCCCCAACATTTTCGTTTTTTACCGCATGCACATCACTTCTATTCATTTTAATACGCTGGGTCTGTTTTAAAAGTATATACAATTTTTCATCTCCTACAAAGGCATTCACCCCCCAAACCCCATCTGTAAGTTTCATTTCACCGCCGGGGATATTTCAACCCGTTTTTGATGTTGAGAGCTAAAAATTGATTTTGTCATCCCCATAGTGTGCTTTGTGAAATTAATACTAGTATTGGTCGATCAGAATGTTTCACATTTGCGCTCGTATCCAAACCAAACATCCTTTAAGGCCCCTTTCACAGGATAAATGAACTAAATAGTAGCTTGCTTCAGATATCAATTTTGCCACTTCGGTAAAATCCTGGGGTTCTGGGGACGAGGCTATTAGCGATCGACCTGGCCCAAATGCGTTAACGGGTGAACCCAAAAAGGGTTTTTGCAAGTGAATACACTTCCATTTCTCAAAACCCACACTGTTAGAAATATTTTCCTTATATTTACGGAAATTTCTGGAGCAGAATTTCCAGACTTTTCAGGGTAATTTACATATTTTCTGTCAATTAACGGAACTTCTGACAGTATTTTTTAGCCACAGAAAGTTGTCTCATATTATGGAAAAAATGTGTATCTTTAACCGAATTTTTCCGTAATTTAAAATTAACGGGAACAAAAAAAAAAAAAGTCCGGAAATTTGGGCTGCCAGAAATTTTTGAAATATTTCCTTAAATTAACATTTTTAAAAAAAAAAATATTTTTATTTTTTAATTGTTTTCTAAAACAATTTTCCGTAAATTTACGGAAAATCTGTTTCTTAATTCACGGAATTTCTAACAGTGCAGCAACCTGGAATTTTCATCTATGAAGCACATTAATTAACACCATTGTGTATGATTAGCGCAAATACCATGGTTATCCATCCACGCAAACCAGAGAAAGCTCGAGATATAAAACTTAAAAAACTAGCTATCTGTTTTTCACCCTTTCAATGGGATTTACACAGATAGTGATTATCGGTACATCATATAGATTCGTGGCTCAATCGGGTGTATTGACTAAATGATAACCTCAAAACCTGAAGGTTATATGCTACTTAATTAATAGTGCTGTACCTGAACAAATTCTTACCTAATATTTAACAATAATAACTTTTAAGCTGAACACTACATGGTCTCGCAAATACAGAGGTCGCTGGTTCAAATCCCGCTTCAGCTCTGGCGTTTAGTTTTTAAGCTGACAATACACATTCTAAATGATTTACCTCTTGAAATACTCATTGTCAGGGGTAATGCATGTGAAAAAATTTTAAGAAAGCAACGTGGATCAGTGTATATGAAACTTTATGAAAAGTAGTGAAATTAAATCAGTAAATGACAGGTGTGGTCCTCTTAGCTTAGTTCAATAAAATATGAGTGCAACACTCTTAATTGAAATTTGTCAAATTTCCCGTGTCGTTTAATTTTGACACTGTTTGTGTCAGAGTGACCAATTTATTGGTCGTTATGAGGTGGAAAAGTGTGAAACTTCTTTTTCCGAATCGGAAATAAATCAGAAATCTTTAACAAACTTTCTGAATCAATCAAACCGCAAGCGATTCGATTGGTTGTCCACTGTTTATCGCAAATCTTGCGATCGTGATTGGCCACCAGACTGCATAATTGTATTGATCATGTGATCTAAGATCGCGAACACCACGGATCATATATGTTTGACAGGAAAAACTTATGGCACTTGTTTAGTGCAAACAATGCAGCTGCATTCCATTATGCACAATACATATACTGTGTTCCATTCACTGTTTTGCATTCACTAGTTCATGAATAAACATGATACACACTTCCCAAATTTGCATATATTTTCTTTTTGGTGTCAAATTTCCCGATTGATTTTGAACCTCCCAAATTGTTAAAATTTGACATAAAAATCTATTCAATTTGACACGGAAATTATTCAGTTTGATACTGATGGTTGTTTATTCCGATTCTTTTTTAACACAAATTTTTTTATTTTGATTCGGATTTTGAGTGATTTCTAAAACTTTTCGGTGTCATTTCATTTGACACATTTTTCCGTGTCGTTTTGACCAATAATTTGTGGTTTCCCGGCGAACTAATTTTCCGTGTTAAATTTTTGTGTCTTTTTCAAAACGACAAATCAATTTTACAGATACATTGAAATTGAGTATCGTCATCATCATCATCATCATCATCATATCATCATCATCATCATATCATCATCATCATCATCTCATCATCATCATCATATCATCATCATCATCGTTCGCCCCTTAGTCCCTCTCTCCTTGATGAAAATGTTCTAAAAACGATTAACGTTGCGTGAAGAGTCAACTGAATAGAGTGTCCTATTCTTTACCGTTCTAGGTTGACTATGAGTCCGGCGGACAATGTCATATCTGGCGTAAATAATTCCCCCTATGACGGATGCAGGCTTGCGCTCTCTTTTCCATTTCGATAATCGATTTGCGAACCATTCTTGTCCGTCGGATGCTTGCAAAGGAGGCGTATCTCTTGCGAGTTCTGGCAAGTTTGCTGTGGCCATGTGTACACACTTCACTCTTTAAAGCAATAACAGCACATTTTTTGGAAGAGCGCCCCCTATTTTCCGGATATTTTGAGATTTTTGCAGTTTCATTGGTAATTGGCTAGTAAACAACATATTTAATGATCCCCATATGGCAAAGTCTAGCGTAGTCAAATCTGGGGGATCTCAGTGGCCACTCGACAGAATGCCCCATTCCAACAACACGGTTTGGGAAAAGTTCTTGCAAACGATTCTTGACAGCGACAGTTCGATCACATGTTGCCCCATCTTGGAAGTTCCACACAGGGCAGATCAGCGCAGAAAGAAGAATGAGGTGAGATCTTGGAATTTGTAATAATTGAAACTAACCTTTTCAATATCAGAACTGATTTTTGTCGCAAGAACAAAATGGAGATGATGTGTGTTGTCTAAAGGCAACTAAAACAGTATCACTCCGTGACGCGTGGATAAAATGAAAATGGTACACATTTTCAATCGACCATAACTTGGTCAATATGTGTCCTTTTGGAACGATTCGGTGTGGGAAACCTAATGAAATGCACTTTTCAGATGTGTATTAATTTGTATGGTTTACCTTTTTCTGTTCGTGAAATAGAGGGCGCTTTGAGGGTTCTTTTTTTTTTTTTTTTGAGAGAGAGAGAAAGACAGACAGACAGACAGACACCCGGTACTGTGAAAGGAGTAGTGGAAAGATAATCGAGCAATATTCTAAAGAAATACAGAATTATTAAAGCAATAAAATTGAGAAAGCTTTGTTGTATAGAGCATTTAAATATGGAAACCAAGGCCAAGGTACACCTCTTGTAAATTACTTCAGTTGCATTTGGTTCTACTTCAACTAAAGGCTGGACAAGTTATGATGCTTGTAATTCAAATACGATAATGCCCCGATAATGCCTTTTTACCTTATTTTTATTTTAGTTTATGAGACATGTTGCGCACGAACCTCCTCTCTTTTGTGGTAAATAAAAACCGCGTCTTTTAACTTTATATAGTCCCCAAATTAGGATGGAAATGTGAATTAAAGTATGAGAAATGTGCGTTTGACCAATTAAAACTCAATGATGGTATTTTTTTTGTTAACTTATTTGAAATTCAAGATGGCGGCTAATATCACCGAGTTCAAAAATCTTGAAAGCGGCTTTAGTCGCCGACATCTTGAATTTAAAAAATACTACTGAAACAAAAATAGCAGTTATGAGTAACTAATAGACGTATTTTAATTTGCACTTTTATCATTCTTTCTGGGTGCTATGTCTAGATATACGACAGAAATGTGGTAATTTTTAAGGTTTAAATTGTTTGAATGTGGCCATATTGGCCGCCATCTTAAATTTTAACAAACAAAAATTGTCAGCCGTGTGTTTATATACTGGTCAAACACATATATATTTATTATTATTGTGAGATGCCATATCCAGTTATAAGGTAATTTTCCTGGGTTTAAAAGATTCTTAATGGGGAGAAATTGGGTGTTGCATTGGATTTTAAGAATACATATCATGCATACAAACAAGATAGATATGTGAAATTTAAACTACTAAGTTCTCCAGGTAGACAAGGATGTATATATTTATTAATCTTTCCCTGGAGATGGCCAGCGCACGATAGTGTTGAAAAAAAAAAAAAAACATGTGCGCTTGGCCGGATTCGAACCGGCGACCTTCGTATTACATGCACGACGCTCTAACCGAATGAGCTATCAAGCAGGGTCGGTAGAAGAGCGATAGATATCATCTATAGGTGTTAGGTTCGAAAGGTGTCCTTCGCTTTCCTAGCGGATAGCATCAGAATTTTATTTTTACTTAGTTAAACATAGACGATTATATTTGTTTTGAAATTTAAACTACTAAGTTCTCCAGGTAGACAAGGATGTATATATTTATTAATCTTTCCCTGGAGATGGCCAGCGCACGATAGTGTTGAAAAAAAAAAAAAAAAAAACATGTGCGCTTGGCCGGATTCGAACCGGCGACCTTCGTATTACATGCACGACGCTCTAACCGACTGAGCTATCAAGCAGGGTCGGTAGAAGAGCCTTTTCGAACCTAACACCTATAGATGATATCTATCGCTCGTCTACCGACCCTGCTTGATAGCTCAGTCGGTTAGAGCGTCGTGCATGTAATACGAAGGTCGCCGGTTCGAATCCGGCCAAGCGCACATGTTTTTTTTTTTTTCAACACTATCGTGCGCTGGCCATCTCCAGGGAAAGATTAATAAATATATACAAGATAGATATGTGTTTCTTGTGGTCAAAGACATACATCTCTTACTTTTTGTATAATTGTATTATTATTTTTTGACTATACAATTAAATATTACAGGTATACATCGTTTTTATGTTTTACAGATTGTTGGAGCGGCCACGTTGGCTGCCATCTTGGATCAGAAGCAAGGTAATAATACAAATGTGATCGGCAAGTGTTCACAGTGGCCCAGGAACAACATTTTGTGTTGCTTGTTGTTGAGATATGGTGAAAACTATGTTCTTCTGAAATGACGATCCTAATTTGCATAAATTTACGTTAATTTGGTAGATGGGACAATTTTTCTAATTTTTTAACATAGCTAATAATTTTCTACCCGTTTTTAATTATAGAGACATCGATTATAAATTGATTTCAGGGGCGTGCACGAGACCCCCTTCCACCCACTAAACTAAAAGTGGCCACATAGATTTTCAAGCTGTAATACATTTGAAACAGGGATATGTAATCGAAATTGAATCTTGATACATGTTAGAAAAAATATTATACCCTAAAACATACATGGAAGCCGTAATAACTATATGAGGCTAAAGACATCTAATGATTTTAGCCTAATCTTCTAGTCTGGTATTCTCAAAAGGAAACTAACTTTGGACATGAGCCATTCTTGGGCCATGACCTCTAAATGACCTTTGACCCCACTCTTGAGATGGGTAACTTGCGGGGCACTACCCAGTAAGGACCATTACATCATTCAAGTGCGCACGTATATGGAAACAGTGGGCATGTTTAGGGTTAATATTTTGACCCACACGGATACACACACTACCAATCTACCAATGCAACACCCTCTTGCAGATTACACAAAATGGATCCATTCATGAAGTTAACACCGGTTGAAACTTCTAGAATAGCAGCCCTTGTGTTACTCCTAGCTACACGACCACAACCCAATATGGAGTGTCTAGTCAGAGCAACCTCGGACTAGTGTTACTCCATGATCCGCTGTTTGCATGAATAAAATAATGCAGCGGCAGACCCCGGGGGCAGACCCCATATATATACCCCTGCATATGACCTTGCACAATAGTCTGCACAAAATGTTTTGATGGTTTCTAGGTAACATTGACCTGCTGATTCCAAGCTATTCCAAATCTCGATGATGCAACTTAGTCATCATTAAGCATTTTGAGATAGGGAAGGGGGTAAATATACAGGGGTAAAATTTATAAATGTTTCATACTGGGTTAAAAGCGTATATACATGTTCACCTGATCCTAAGGATTCAAAAAGGCATAGTTGACTATATGGACAATTACTTCTGACAGAGTAGACTTGAAATTGTTCAAGGTCATCCTCGGGTAAAAGTTTTAGAATGCACAGATTGTTCTGAAAATGGTCTCAAATTCTTCATGATATTTGGTATAGTAATGAAAAATAAAACAGGTTCTATGGGGATCAGCACTCGAGCCACTGCTAAATACATTTGAGGTATTTCCTGTTGTAATATGCCCATACGAACAATTTCACACCAATTTGAAACAAAAGTCGGATCAATAGAAATATTTCGCCCCATGATGACCTTGAGCAGTTTTTGGCCTCTCGAGCAAACACAATTAAGGTTGAAGATATAGCAAATACATTTTTTAATCCTTAGGACCAGATAAACATCTTTGTACATCTTTCAAATCAACCCCATATGAAATGTTTACAAAATTTCCCCTGTTAAATTATTCCCTTCCCTAACTCAAAATGTTTAAGGATACAAAAGTTGCACCATCGAGATTTGGAATCAGCAGGTCAATGTTGCCTAGAAACCATCAAAACATTTTGCGCAGACTCTTTTGCAAGGTCATATGGGCCAACTGCAGGACTAAAACCACTCCGGAGTGGTTTTATTGTAAAATAATTCTGTTTACCCATAAGTCCATTGATTTTATCCTTAATCATCTCAGATGAGGGCCAGAGGGTGGTATAAACCAATTCCATAATGCATTGCAATGTGCATATACTGTACTGTACTAAGCATATGTCAGTATTTAGAGTAAGAAGTGGTCAGGAAGTTTAGGAACCACACCATTTTCATACTAAAATAATGTACTACACTGTAAAAAGAATACTGCAAATTTTACAGTAAAATCTTGGCAGCAATTCTGCCAACAAATTACCGTAAAATTTACAGTATACTGTAAAAATTAATGTAATCAAAACGCTTAAAACACATATATTTGGTGAGTTATTACAGAGAGAATAAAAAAGCACTGACGAACACCTATCCACAATTTTTTACATTGCATATACTGTAAAATTTACAGTTTGTTGTAAAATGTATTACATCAAACTGTAAAATATACAGTAATTTTGAATGAAAACCTGTAAAAGCTATATTTTTACGGGGTTTTGTTGCAGAATTGCTGCCAGTATTTTCCTGTAAAATTTACAGTATTTCCCCCTGTATATTTTAGTACTTAATGGTATAATTGAAAAATACATGGTAGTGTATAATTATGTTGTTACTCATTAAATTTCGAATAAAGTCTTCACTATATGCCTGGAAAATTGGACATAAAATTTACAGTATTTTCCTGTAAATTGCACTGTAATTGTTTTACAGTGTAGCTCTTTGTATAGGCTGGGGCTTAAATGAGTGTAAAAGTCAGGTTTTTTATGTGTTAAGAATATAATTTCTGTGGTATCACATGACCTTATTAATGAGGTGAAATTGCTTAAAACTAATTTCCAAATGCCCGGTCCAAATGTGCCCGTGCCCATATAAGCACAAGGCCTGCATTTTCGTTCCTAACACCGCAGCATGACTTGTCCATCACACTGGCCCAACACCCAATGATTAAGGGTCTTGCTGAATGCGTGAGAAAAATACATGATGAAATGATCGATCAGCAAAATGCAAAAGAAATACAAAATTATTAAAGCAATTAAACTTGAGAAAATGTTGCCTGCGAGATAGAGTATTTAAATATGAAACGTACTAAAGTGCAACTCTTGTAGTAAGTCAATTCTCCTTGGTTCCATAACTTCAACTAAGGTTACCGTCTGATTGGACAAGTTATATGCTTTATCAAATATGATATGCCGTTTTACCTTATTTTTATTTCATTTTATGATACATGTGCGCATAAACTTTCCTCTCGTTTAAAATAAAAAAGAAAGGATTTCCGGTTGTATTTTGTGATGCAATTGTCCGTGACCTAAAACCGTTATTGCCAATACGCTAAAGCTAAAGTGGCCACATAATTTTTCACTGTAACCTTTTCAACCAGATATTAAACCGAAATCGGAAAAATTCTCCAGAACCATCCTCATTAATTTGACTTTGTGTTCACGAATAAACCATTGTGATTGCAGAAGGTCTTTATGAGATCGCGGTTTACGCTTTACGTTTCAAGGCTTGACTTTACAGCTTTTACTTCTCATGTAAATCTCGGTTTAAATCACACACTTTTTTCATGCTTGTTTTTTGCTTGTACTCATAAACAACCTAACAAGACTCATTTTTTCAAAGTGGGTATTTATTTTCCTTTTAACCCGTTAACTATTTCTGTGCTCTTGCTCTCTCTCTCTCTCGCTCTTCCTCCCTCTCTCTCTCTCTCTCTCTCTCTCTCGCACATTCTCTCTTTCTCTCTTTATCTCCATTTTTTCTCAATTTTCTCAATTTTTTCTCACTTGTTATAGACGTAAACGCTTTTTTCTCATCTTTTAAGTTCAATTTTTTCTCACTTGTTATAGTCTTACACCATCTTACTCTCGTGTTTTTGTAAACCAAACTATCTCTTTCTCTCCGTCTAAAAGACGCTCCAATACCGTGTGAGTCAATGAAAAACCTACATTGAGGAAATTTTTTTATGAAAAGGTAAACTTTATGAACGGATAAACAGGCTATCAGAAGATTTATATTTGGTTCTTACGACTTGGGGTTCAAAACTGTCAATTTTGAGGAGGATCACACATTCTGGCTGACCATTTTTAGCCATACAAGCGGAGAGACTGACACCGAGTATTAGTACGGTAGAACCTTCATGTGACAGTACAGTTGAGTATGGACCCAACATTTTGGCTGAAAATGATAGATTATAGGGAGGGAGAATTAGAATCTGCCGGGTGCCACCTGCATCCTTGAGCATTTTGGGGGAGAAATCCAAGAGGGCGCTCGCGCATAAATGATATTAACTATATTCACCCATATATTATCAAACTATGGAGTTACTAGATTACTATAGGATCCAATGAACATTGTAAATGGCACTTGTAACTTAAAGTCATCTGTCAAATTCCAAAATGGAAGCCAAATCCATACTTTTAAATATGCCTATAACATCAAACTACCTGCGATAAAAATAGGCGAGAAGTTACTTAGGTTATGTTGTTCACAATTAAATGTATTTCTGATACTTTTAAAATTTGTAACATAAGTCATCACCATCCCAATGAGCCACAACGTGAACATCTTCAAAAAATAAAAAAAGTAAAAAATTTATAATATTAACAGCCTTCAATCGAAATCAATGTGTCAATGACATTAGAAATGTCCCCTTTGATCCTAACCACGTAAACATACATTTCATTTGTTTTAACTGCGCCAAAATCGATAAACTAATATTGGGCAAAGTTGTCAAAATACCATAGGAATTTACATTTTTTTCACATATATTGCACTCATTTATATTTGACCCATTTTATTTATCGGGATTGCCTGGTATCACTTGGTTATGATCATTGTTTCATTGACACAATAATTTATACTTGAAGGTATTATTTAGACATTTGTGTCAAGTATTTTTTGAAGATATTCACGTTTTTGGCTGCCATATTGATTGACGACATGTTACAACTTTAAAAGTATCAGAAATACATTTATTGTGTCTAACAACATAATCTAAGTACTTCATGTTTATTTTTTACCGCAGGTATTTGCTGTTATATGGCATATTTAAAATTATTAGATTTGGCTTCCATTTTGAATGTGGAGTATGACTCAATGTTACAAGTGCCTATATTATATCTAGTAATTCCATAGTTTGATAATATAGGGTTGAATAGATAATTATCATTTATGGCGACGCCATCTTGGATTTCTCAAAATGCTCAAGGATGCCCAGGTGACACCCGGCAGATTCTTATTCTACACACCCTTATCTATAATTTTCAGCAGAAAAATTGTGTCCATACTCAATTTTACGGTCAGGCCATAAGTTGGACCATGGCTACCCGACTATATAGCATAACTCATTATATATATCAAATACAATTCACACATGCAATTTCAGTTGGTATTGATTTCTTTTTGACAAAAACATATCAGTTTGAATAAAACGGTCTATTGTGTAACATAATTATAAGTAAAGTATCTTCAACAAATGGAATTACCATTGTTCAATCAATAAAGAGCCAGTTATTGAAAATCAATCCATAAGCCTATCATTGTCTCAGTTCATGAACATAATGAAATTGCTCTGAAATTTTTGTTTTACATCTCTAAGGTAACCATATTGGCCAAATATGATTTTTAGTCTCTCAGCAAAATAGGCAAATTAACTTCTTCCTCCAAAGTCCAAATGACACCAAATAAACGTTTTCTGAAAGCCTGTTTATCTCTCTTCACAACCAAATCAAACATTTGAGCAGAAATAATTCTTAAATATTTTAATCATTTTTTATTCTGAATGTAGGTTTTTTTTTTACTCACACTCTATGTTGCGAACCTTTTAAAAGGCACAGGAGGAGATTTTGGGAATACGAATTTCTCTCAATTTGCACTTACATGTAGTTGTAGAACACCTACCGAGAACAATTCGAAGGTTTTTGGACAAACAAAAAAGAAAACCAAAAACTATATGTTTGAACTTGCCTGCTATCGTAATCGTCCCCATAGAGAACTGGGCCTGCTTTGATTTTTCTGCCGTGCATGACAGAAAATTCTATATCATCATCTTAATGATATTATTACATAAACGATGGCGTATTCGGCGTATTCACTTCAGATGTGATCTAATACATTGGTAAGCATTCCAAATATGCAACAACAAAAAAGGTTTCGAACAAAAATTGGGGACGCTTCTTTCTAGAAATGTCCGCGTGTCTCTTTAAAGAACTACGGTGTTACAATATGGTGTTGGTATCAATTTGAAGCGAATCACACCCAGACATAATATCTAGTGTTAAAAGTTCAGTCATAAAAAACATAGGCCTTCCAAAATGCGCCCAATTACGATCCCTTTCCTCCTTGCCAAAGAAGACTGAGGTCGCCATGCACCTGAACACGCTAACGAGATCGCACATTACCTATAGAAACAGGTTACAATCTGACCAGTACGGGACCATTTTTTATTTAAATGCTACCCCTTAACTCGTGGTATTTTAAGTATCGTATATTTGTCCAACGGAACAGAGTGGTGTTTTTGGTCCAAGCTTGAGCGAAGTCCTTCAACATTCCATGCAGTTCTTTGCTCACATGGAAGACATCAGGTTACCGATTCCAATTAAGCAGAAGCGCAATTCCCATCAGTGTTCACACGCGAGAATCTTCCTCCCAAATTTGGGACCTTCACCGTATAGTCTTCTTGCAATATTATGTAGGGGACATTGTACCCAAAACGCTATCACAAAACATCTGGAAAATCATCCATCTTTGATTGGATATTAACCAAGCTGTCCCCAGATAGGCCCGGCTTGAATCTGCGGTCTATCTGGGAGTAAGCTACCTTGAAATGACCATTGTGGGTTCCAAAGCTTCACGGGCAGTCGGTATGCTGCGACAAAACATTTCATGTTGTCCATCTCATCTTGTCATTTTGTGTTAAAGTCCAGACTGATCAACAAATTTCAGTATGTCCAAAACTGGAGTATGCATTGCTTCACATGCCTAACACCAACAAGGGATCTAAGCGCATTGAGGCTGCCCAAAATGCGGCAGCCGGGTTTTGGGGACTGTCTATCGCCAGCCAGGTTTGGTACTGCGGACTCTCGGCGTATACCAGAGTGTTAGTGCTATGGTGTGAAGTCTTGGCAGAGACTCACTTCGAGCTACTCGTACCCGGCGACTACTCCATGACGTGACGCTCTTCTACAAAATCCAGCACGACATCGTCAGAATTTCAATTCCACCTCGAGTTAATCCAACTCTTTTACACAAAACTCGTAACAGCCATATGCATTTAAGAAACCATATAATTATATGCATATCATCAGGACAATGCAGGTGTGGCAGGAGATATAGTCATCCGGGCTCACAGTCCGGGAACAATGGTGAACAATAGAGCGATCGATTCAGTTGACTCTTCACGCAACATTAGTTTCAGGCGTTATTCCGTTGTCGTCTACGGAGCCCGGACTATGATACCTGCCGGACTATGGTTGCTTTCACACGGGCGCGCCGGTGTGAAACAGGCGGCGCGGCGCGGCGTGGAACAAGCTCTACCAGGCAGAGCAGTTGTAGAACCATCTGTGGGAATGTTCCAAGAAGCACTGCAGCACCCTTAGGACCATGTTCTATAGGCCTATCCCTAAATGCCATATTTTGCCACTTTTCAAAAATCACGAGGCGGACCCCTGCCTTGTGTTTACAGGGAAAGTACTCCTAGATCTAACAATACAAATACCGCTACCTCCATTTTTGCGGTGATCGTCAGGTTGCTAGTCATTTTCCTCTAGGACGTTACAAGGGATATAGAAGTTTTTAAACCTGTATCATTTGTGTTCTTAATACTTGCACAAGGAACTCCTATACACCCTTGTTGACATCACCCGCTTTATAATAGTTTAACTTCTAGCGGTTTAGACAAAATTATGAGCTATTCTATCCTTGCTAAAAGGTACTTTAGGCCTACTCCGATAGTAAAACAAACATCATTCCCATTGCAACTTCAACGTTGCTTCATTTTTTCTTTTAGTATCATTATAATTTCCACTCCTAATGTTACATAATATCTGCACTTCCTTGGTGGACCGTGCCATGGACACCTAAACTGACGTCTCCTCCAAATTATATGCCACAATCTATACGAGCTTTTAACGATTTCATGCGCGCCTATTTTGTATTGCCAGCAGTACGGGCAACTAAACAGTTGAGATACGTGTTCCGTCAATCTTCTTTCTTCTCAATATAAATATCTTCAATACACCTGCATCTCTCTTTATTGAAAACAAAGATGTATAATAGGAAAATTCTTCTGAGATATCCGATGTGCGTCCTTGCCAACGTGGCCACACATTGTTCAACTCTGTTTTTTGTTGTTGTTTGTTGTTGTTTTTAATATTTTTTACGATCTGGCGAGATGGTGTCTATGTTTTCAGGTAAGTTAAAGTCTATAGCTATTTTCAGTGATAAAAGCCAACCTTGAAGATGAGAGGACGAAAATTAAAAAAACACGAAGAAATTTAATGAATGCCCCTATTTTAACTTTTCTTAATCATGCCCTGTGCACTATGATTCGTCTAGTTACGTCACTAATCCTTCCTTACCTGTCAAATTACCAAAATGTATGTCTATCTCAAAATCCAAATATGAAACTGTTATCCATTAACATTACAAATAAACCTGAAACATATTTCATTGCAAGGAAAAGGGCTATCCATCTGTATTTGTACTGGTTCAAGCTTCAACTCTCACACAAGAACTCACATAAAAACGTTCACTGATGTTCTTGTTCTTCGCAGCATTTTTGACGACATTACCTTCAAATGTTATCTTATGTTTTGCTATCAGCAAATCACTTCCAATTTTGGATAGTATTATATTTCCAAAACAAAAATTCGCATCTTTATAATACAACAAACAGTGATTAAGTGTGCAAATTCAAACATTACTCGCAACATAATGGTTATCTGAAAATACCTCATTAAACTTGATCTTACGAGATTCCTAGTCAAAATTTTGATCAGTATGTAGTCAACATTGAAAACATTCTGGTTAAATTTGCAAGATTCGTTATTCAAATTGGATTAGAAAATCTCGAAAGATCATATTTGATTCGGCAATGTAATCGAAAAAGTGAAGAGATATTTTTTATGAATGTACTTTTACTACTTTGATAGTTTTATTTATTAGCTAATTGTATTGTAAAATCAGTAATTGTGCAACGCTATTTTAACCTGTTCCTATTTTTGTGTTTCTCACTTTTATTTTCCTCAGGTAAGATCAATATAAAGCCTTGGGATTTATTTGGCTTCTCCTCAAGTATATTGTAGATATTTTCATCTTAACTTAAATTGTATTTATTTCAAATCTTATTTTAATTTTAAATATTGCTTTGTCATTTATTTCACGAAAGTGTGAAAGTGTTAAAATAAACTTTGATTGATTGATTGATGGATTGATTGATTGATTGTTTGATTAAAGTATCATGGCTACCTCAATTGAATCTAAAGCAACATCATGTATCTAAAAGCATCATTCCCCATTAAAATTAAGTTGTATTCCAACATTTACCAGAAAAGAATCAAAACAAACAAGGATAGATAATTTCCTACAACATCCACATTATGTTCTAGCTTTTTAAAGGTCATATGAAGAAAAGAAGGCACTACGAAGATTAAGAAAAAGAAAACTAAGATAATGATGAAGAAGAAGACGACAACTATGAAGAACTCGGGAGGGACTTCAACCCGCTTATTAAAAAGAAAACGTATTCTTACAGATTAATAGTCATTAAGCAAGATATACATGTATAAACTTACAGGGTGGATCATCTATCTCAAGAATACATCGCGTCCATGTTTTAAGTATCCTCTATTCTCCATATTGCATGCTTTTTGAAATACTCACCTGCACGTTTATCTTCTAAAAAGATGAAAATAAAACAATCTCCAGCAAGCTTTGTGGCCTTTTCGACGACCATGCCGTTAGATAATTCAAAATACGCCGAAACTTTTAATGAATACTTCTGCACATGCGTACAGGCATGCATGCATGTGTACTCAGTTTCCAGAATTACACCTCGACCTGTGCTTAAATAATTAGGCAAATCAGAGTGCCCTGGAACCCAGAGTCCATGCATCTTTATAACTATATACAAAATGAGTTATTGCAATATCTGGGGAACACCCCTGATTACGATATACCACTGCCTCCGGAGCAAGTGCTCATGCGTCGTGCCAAATGATAACTTTCTAGATTTCGTGAATCTTTTGCATTTGCAAATTCATCGGCAGCTCATTTCAAACTGGGCAGGATGTTGCTCTTGCATTAAGGAAATATTTTGCAATACTCAAACCATTTATGTAGGCCTTATACATGATGTCAACACAGAGGTCACTCACTATTGGAATATATCTGCACGGTAGACTTAATGTGAGTTTCAAACGTATGCTATGTTATATGTTATTATAAGAATGGTAGCATGCAATGTTAGGATGCGTATCGAATCGGTTTACTCGTTAGGCGTTATTCTCTTAGTATTGTGCTTTGTTACTATTTATTTATCTGTAGAACCATTTGTCTTACAACTTTATTCATATATTCATATCCTTGAGTGCTGTTTCAAAGGAGTTAATGTTATTCTGCTATTTATTTAAAATTATGAATAAATATCTATTCAATAAAATGGAAGTAAGATCTATAAAATTACATCATGTTAAGATAATAGCATAGTACTTAAAAGTAACCCAAGATATAGCCATGTATCTTTCAAGATACTTCGTTCTGAACATGCTAACTAGTGGAAAGAAGTCACAAGGATAGAGAATACTTTAGAAGTAGCTTACATTAAAAATTCCAGTTATGTTTTTTCAACATTTTGATCCCAAAAATTATTTTTAATGTACATGCTAAAATGTATCAATGTTTAAGAGGAGACAAAGTGATCTAATTTACACAGGTCACGAGTAATTGTTTTCTTCTCAGGAGAAGCAAAGAAGTTATCTTGCGCATGTCAAGGGTTTTCAACTGGCCTGTTGTTTTTAAGATACAATTTGTGAAGCCTACACCAGTTATATATATATATATATTCTGTGTAAGTGATATTCAATAATAATAATATTAATATATTTGTTTCAACAGTTATTACTCTTGAGGGAATTTATGTAATACCAAAATGATTCCTATGTACTTAATTGAATTACCATAATAATGTTTTTGTTCCGTTAGAAACTGAAATTGATAAAGTTAGGTCAGTCAAATCAGGAGAAATGATGACTTAACCCAAAACTAATTACAACATAATCAATTTCCACAGAATTGTATTGAGGAAACCTTTAAGAACAACATATCAAAAGTTTACTAAAATCAAAGTTGTGGAAAATGTATGAGGTTAAGGTTTTCATACCGGCGTGTTCATCGCCTTTCAAGGATTAATAAGTATAGTTTGCACTCTCTCCAGGCTGTAGTTCAATATAGTTATGAAGCAAAATGCTTCAAGGTCAAAATGGGGTAAAATTTATCCATTTGTCCATTTGTTATAAAAATGATGTCAAATTGTTCGTTAATGTCAGGAGCCACGAAATAATATATTGCATAATCTATTATTTTTATTGCAAAATTGAATGCAAAATTGCAAGGGTGTGGGATCGTGGGGTCACAAGCACAACTCTGGTAATTTTATTTGGTGAACTGTAAAACAACAAATCTATAAAACCAATTCCATCTCAAGTATACCAAAATGAAC
Organism: Ophioderma brevispina; assembly: GCA_023653785.1. Lineage (NCBI taxonomy): Eukaryota > Metazoa > Echinodermata > Ophiuroidea > Amphilepidida > Ophiodermatidae > Ophioderma > Ophioderma brevispina. The sequence goes on along the minus strand of JAMKCH010087513.1, from coordinate 11,670 downwards.
ACAATGAGCAGTTTGATACAAGATCGGACCCCCATTGATAAATTTGTATATGTATCCAGATGACCTCTGAACTGCCAATCTTGTAAGAAACATAGCTCATAGATAGGGCCAAAGTATTATTGTTCTTTAAACCTTGGGAGTATTCTGATGAACTGGTACATCTTTTAAATCAATTCGAACAATTCTCATCTTACCTCTGTACAAATTTCTCCATTGTTGCTACATGTTCCACAAGGTTGATTTTGGTAAACTTTAATATATTTTTTTGGACAATTTCACGGTATGTTCACACCGGCAAGAGTTCCATATGTACCCCCTCTCATTATATTTACATGCAACAAAACATTTATTTAATTTGGCTCTTTATTCCGTGTTTGATTAATAAAGGCCAAAATTGAAATAAATTTTGTATCATGTAAATTATATGAGAGGGGGGAAAAAAAAAAAAAAAAAAAAAAATTATATTTTATTGCAAAATTGAATGCAAAATATGACTGGGCTTGTGGGATCGTGGGGTCACAAGCAACAACTCTGTAATTTTATTTTGAACTGTAAAACAAATAATCTATAAACAATTTCCTATCTAAGTATGACCAAATGAACAATATGCAGCAGTTTGAACAAGATCGGACCATTTTATAAATTTCATCCCAGAATGACCTTGAACTGCAATCTTGTACGAAACTATAGATCATAGATAGGGCAAAGTATATTTTTTTAAACCTTGGGAGTATTCTGATGAACTGGTACATCTTTTAAATCAATTCGAACAATTCTCATCTTACCTCTGAACAAATTTCTCCATTGTTGCTACATGTTCCACAAGGTTGATTTTGGTAAACTTTAATATATTTTTTTGGACAATTTCACGGTATGTTAACACCAAAGTTGTTTCTGTTGCATTTTAGGTGTTAAATCACCAAATTATTGGACTAAGAGATGAAAATGGCATGTGGGTCTTTAGTTGGATTGTTGGTTGTAGGTTTTGTTTAATTGTTATTTATCTAATTTAAAGTAAGTAATTTGGTTGTAGGTTTTGTTTAATTGTTATTTATCTAATTTAAAGTATATCCAAAAATAACATCATGAGATGATGCTCAATTTCTTTAACATCATTTACATTTGATAATCCAATTGTTCATGACTCTAGACAGAGTAAGCCATAGTTTAAAAGGAACTCTTACACAAAATAAGCCATAATTTGGGAAATCTGAGACAGAATAAGCCATATAGTTTGGCAGCTGTTAGAATAAGCCATGGCTCAGTTGGGAAACTGCTAAAATAAACCCTAGTTAGGGAACACATAAAGAAACTGTAGAATAAGCCATGTTTGGGGAAATAGACTGAGCTATAGTTAAGAAACTGTTAGAATAAGCCATAGTTAGGGAAATCTTTCGTAGTTAAAGAACCATTGGTAGAATAAACCTTAATTAGGGAACTCTTAGGCAGACCAAACCATAGTTAGAGAACTATAAACCATAGTTAGGAGTTCTGCTCTTAGGCAGAACACACGATGGTAAGGGAACACTTAGAATAAGTTATAGTTAAGAAACTGAAGAATAAGCCATATTTAGGGAACTCTTAGAATAAGACATTGTTAAGAAACTGTAGAATAAGCCATAGTTAGGGAACTCTTAGAGTAAGATATAGTTAGGGTCTCCATAATTGGGGTACTTTTATAAGTAGAACAAACTATGATTAGGGAACTCTTAGAATAACCCTTAGAGCGCTCGAAGACAGAGCAAGTTATAGCTAGGGGTGGAATAAACTATAGTCGTCTCATAGTAAGGTAACGTTTAGAAAGAATGAGCCATATAGTTAGAGAACTCTTTGGCATTGTTTGGAGAGAACAACCCATGAACAAGCCATAGTTAAGAATCTATGTTCTTGTGATTTGTCCGATAGCCTTCTGACCTAATATTGTGTATCTTAAACCTGATTATACCTCAAAGCTCTTAAGTTATCTGTGTTCATAGTAGAAGAACTGACTAGAGTGGCATATCTCAAACTTGAAAAAGAGATCATTAATTACTGGATAAATGTATTAGTTCCTGTTCCTGTAATCATCTTGTTGGTAAATGCCTAGGCAATACTTGCTTACTCAATGGCATTAATGACTGCAGATTTGGTTTACATGGTTTTCTCGTCTGTATGTAGGTATTATAAACTGGAAATCATAAAGTCTCACTAAAATAACAATGGATAACATGTATAAGGTTTCAGCGGGTAAGAAAAGATTGGCTTTAATGGTTAGATTTTGGCTTCAGCTTTTTATTCGTTGCCAAAGTCAGGGGCGTATGCAGTTGGTTCTGATTCAATCATGCGCCCAAAACCCAGCAGTTAAACCCATTCGTACTCATGAAAATGTGCAGGTTAATTTAACTTCCAATCTCATTTGAGATACCTTTTCAACATGATCAAGTGAAGGTACATATAATTCACCCTTTTTCGTTTCTAATAGCATTTACATCCTATTGCATGATATACTGATCAAATCACTTTCCCAGCTTTATGTTTGGAAATCCTATATATTGCATGAATGTTCGTGAGATGTTACATTACATGAAGGACGATGGTATGTCACGCGCACATGAATCATGTTATCGGACTATCTGGGATCAGTCCAGGGGCGTAAAACTTCAATTTTCCTTCAGAGTGGGAATTACCTTTCTATAATAGTTTCTCCCAGATATACACAATTTTAACTTGTCTTATTATTGTAAAAGAGTACTTGTCAAAAACGCCTTGACATCTTTCTATTATTCAAAACGGTTGCATAACCTTTAGTACCGTTATTTTAATGGCGTTTCATCGTCTTATTAGTCTAAGATTTATTTGAATCTTTACAATTCTTCTGTCGAGAAATTAGCTTCTGTTTTGGCAGGATTCAAGTATAAATCATCATTCTAGATATATTCAAAGTAAACATTAGGTAAATAGCAGTTTTCACTCACCCTTCCTTGCATTTTGTCAACAAATCTTTACACCTATACACTGACCCTTCGATTTTCTTATTGCAATTGCAAAACATATCGATGAACAAGGTATGCTCATTGATAACGGACCAAGGTTTGATATCGATTATCGGTGGAAATTTGCATGTCATTATTTCCCAAATTCTCTATGATACTTTTCCCTCATCAAGGAAAAGAACCGATAATAATTATATGACTTATCCTTGTGAAAATATTTGTATGAATTTCAAAATAGTGTTCCGTACGATGTTTCTCACGCTGATCACAGATTATAGTATAACAAATATGGCGGATATAAAAATGCCGGGCGCGGCATCGTACAAGATTACTGGACAAACTCGCGCGCGTCGGTTTACTACTTTTAGCTGAATTTGTTCGGAATGTTCGTCATGTATTCACTAAACAAGATTCATTCTTTAAAGCCCTTAACCTAAAAGTCTAACTGAACAACGCTACAGCCGATTTTGGCTTCAAATTTCACATATTTCGAGCAGAACACCACCCAGGCACCTTTATTTACTACGAAACTTTGACAGAAGCTTCTTACAGTCATGACCAACAATGATCAACTAGAATTTGAGATGGACTAAAATCTCCTTTTGCCGTATACCGTTAGTTCTATATTCATAAATAACTACATACACTCATATTAAGTGACATCGTATGTTCCTCAATTATCAGCTAATAAAGAGAGGACATGATCAGTTCACAGCAAATTTCTAGTCAACATTAACTGTACATCATGTCTAAATAGTAGCTAGGCCTATACCAGGTAGTGTTGCCGCGGTCGAGTCTACCAATGATATCACCTTCCAATCAGTACATAATATTTTCATCTGTTTAGGTATTAATGTAATATGCCTATCCTAAGTTTTCAGTATTTTAAAGCCGGTATGATTGACATTTTTTGCTTACTTTAATCCATGAAACGTGTACAATTTAAATCAGCAAATCTTCTCAAATGGACGTTACAAGTTGACTCAAATGGATTACACAATTCAATTAATTAACATATTTAGTTATGTGATACGTTTACTTAAAAAACGTTAACCCAATAATAAAGACTAAAATTAAAACTACTTGAAAACAAAAAAATATAACTTTAAAATCAGTCACAAACAAAAACATCAACCCATATTTTATCAATTTAAGTCAAACTAAATAATTGTTTTGAATATAAAAGTCAGCTGAATAAAGGTAAATAACCGTTCGCTGCCCGGCCCTAAGGAATAATATACATTGAATTACCTTTTGCTAGACCAATTTTCGAGTGATGCCCTACTATTTCAATCTTTAAGAGAATATTAATTGAATTACCTTTTGCTAAACCAATTTTCGACTGAGGTCTATACTATTTTCAGGTCTTAATTAAACTTTTTAAAACACTGCCGGATGCTTTGGTAAACAAGTATTTAGTCAAATGATTCTTCTTCGGGCATCTATACATATTCATCTATAGAAATTACCCGGAATAAGTTGTTGGATCCAAATAGTATGATGAAGATTTTGATTGTCTAAAATTGCCATTGATCAGTTCATTGCTAAGGTTAGAGTACTCTTTAGCCCAAGTCAACTTTAAAGTAATACATCCTACTGCTATTTCATTGAGCCAAGAGACAACGCTGTAATAATTTAATAATTACTTCTTCAAATTGTAATATGAGGTAAATCATCGCATTAAATAGTTATATTGGATTGATATACAAAAAAAACATATCAGAAAATATCACTTTACATGCACAGAAGCCATAGCAATCTTATACTGAAATGCATCGCAAAGACCCGAGGTACATGACAGAAATGTACATGCTTGATATAGTTTTTTTGGCCATTGTAATGATTAAGGATCAACATGCTTTATGAAATGTGTATTACGATATTCTGATAGGCAAAAAGATTTGAAAATTCACGTTTTTCTCTGGGCAAAAGGCATGCTGAATTCTGCATGCATCATGACTTGACTCTAACATGTCAATTGATACATGACCTAGCCTCAGTGTACCAGATACAACGTGGAAAACGAAGCAGACTCACTCCGTTGTCACTAAGTATGGCAGTCTACAATCTTTTAAATGTATTCACAATTCTAATCCAAATCTGTACCGAAGTAAACATAAACAACTAAAGGACAAACAAGTAAACAATGAACTTTTATCCAAAAAGAATACCACTACAACTTTCCATGGGTTTATTCATACGCCATTGTGTTACTTTGTGATACTTAAAAGTAAGGCAATACTTGAATTGAAACCCACAACACAAACAAACAAGCAAAACAAAAACAAACAAAACAAATTCAAGTTTTTGCTCTGGACTGTACTGAAATTCGACTTGGTCATAATTAATGAGCCCTAACATAAATATCAGTTGAAAGTGACCTAGCCGCAATGTACCAAATAAACATCATGTATGAGTAAAAAGATCAAGTAGACTTAAAAGTCACTAGGTATAATCTTTGGCGATCTAAAAAGAAGTTTTCACAATTCTAACACAGAATTGGTACAAATAAAACAAAAAACAACAAGACAAAAAGTAACAGTAAACTAAATAATTCTCACTGAATGCAACAGGCCATTACTTTATTCACGTTGCTGTGGTGATAATTTAAAAAGATAACAGTATACACGCTTAGTGAATGTGCTCAGAAGAGGTCGTCCTGCACAACAGATCAGGGAATTCTTCGATGAGGATTTGGTTAAAACATTCGACAATTTCAAGGGATGTGAATTTTCACAGTGCTGAAAATCTGTATAACCTTTGTATATGTACTTACTTGACTCTTAAAACGATTGATGCGTTTGTGTTAAGTTCTTTGAGAACAAAAGCAGAAAAAACACGTGTGTAGGCTGTGTAGAATAATGATGAGAGTGATACAATACTGAATCTTTAATCAGCCAATTATAATAGTAATATGCCTTTGAAAGCTGAAGAGTTTGTCCCGAATGTTTATATCATGTTATTTGATTGCTGGTTGATGTCATCAGCGATTAAATTTACGTACTACAAGCAATATATGATTGACCTTATAATGTAAATTTATGATATACTAGCAGGCAATAGATATTTTAGTATTTTAATCATTTGACATCAATTTTTGATTTAGTTCGTGTGCTTTTAGTGTACTCTAGATTGACATTATGTCCATTACAGAAATAGCATTAATAGAATCACACTTCACAATTCCCATTTCAAGGATGTGGCTACCTAAACATAATTTTAAACATAAATAGAGAAAAAAGAGAGCGAGAGAGATAGGTAATTAGAGAGAGTGTGTGAGATTGAGAGCAGAGAGCAGAGTCAGAGAGAAGCAAAGAGCAGAGGGAGCAGGAGGAGAGAAAAAGAGAGATAGAGGAAGCGAGTCAAATAGAGAGAGGAGGAGGCAGAGAGAGAAGAGAGAGAAAAAGAGTGAGGATAGAGAGAAAAGTGAGGCAATGGAGAGGGGGCAGTGAGAGAGAGGGGAAGAGAGAGAGAGAGGCAGAGAGAGAAAAAGAGAGAAAAAGAGTGAGATAGAAAAAGTGAGGCAATGAGAGAGAGAGAGAGAGAGGCAGTGAGAGAGAGGGGCAGAGAGAGAGAGAGAGTGTGTGTGTGTGTATTATCCAGTCCATTGTATTGTATATTGCCTGTCATCAAATTGCAATTGGTAGCTTCTCACTTATGTCATAATTAAAATATTTTGCAATATCTTTGGCTAAGCAGAATACGAATTTTAAACATGTTAAATGAGCAACGCTGTCTGTTTTTGTTAATTAATGCAGCAGATCTCACCTTTCTTGTCAAAGTGTGGTTATGAATCTAAAACATTGATACGATGTGATGAACATATAGTTTACAATTACACTCTACCAAGACACACATTCTGCGAGTTCCTTGAAATTATTTACTTACTCTAATTTCGTACTCTAATTGTACTTAATTTCAATTTGTGTTGTGTCAGACGCAGGTGGTATAGTATACAAGGTGACATGCAGGCCTATGTTGCATTTAAAATACTATAGCATCTGCAACCAACACGTAAACACTTCCATTGCTAGACCTATGTTAGATTGCATGCTATTGCCTATAATTCAGAAATTTTGAAGATTGTGGAGTGGTTTCACATGCTCATAACAAATAATACGATGACAATATAACTCACCTCAGCTCAAAAAGGTATGGGAGAAAGTTGATGAGGTTTATTTCTGTTGTGAGCTAGCTGATGTGTCTGTGATCTGCTCAATCTTACACAAGCACATCGGTGGATATAGCATCATCGCTTAAAATACTTTAAATTATTCTTTATGGCCTTATATGTTAATTTCCTAGCTATATATGGCATGCATGTTCAACCAATCACCATATATACATAGCGGTGCTTTCCAGTATGTTAAAATAGTAAAACTGCAATTGGGATACCCCGAGCTGTTATATATAACCGATCCCCTCTCTGCATCAATTATTCCATTTCCTATTAGTAAAGCTTGTGCATTGTACACAGATGTTCCATTGGTATGGTAGATTAACATACTCTGAATGTCGAGAATACCGTAAGTCATTGTCAAATGAAACAAATTTGAATGATTAATTCTCACAAGTTCTTTGTTAAAATCATGAATATTTGATACAAATATTCCATCGATTTCAGGTAAATATCACGTGAGTATATAGCTTCGTTTGCACATCGGCTCACATCAGGAGATTTAGTGTACATTTTAAGTCGTCATCTGCTTTAAAGTTGCTCAAGCTTTTAATATGTCAGGGATAAAATTAAATTATTGTGTAAGAGCTTTAAGAATATATCAAAGACATGAGGAATTCGTTAGGAACTTACCTATAATAAAAGTTTTCGTAGAACTTGTACTTAGGTATACTACAAAGAAATTGAACCGTGCCGCGAGTGTGTCGTACATGACCTGCCAACCTGTCGCGTTGACCTCGTTCGTAATTCGAGTTTTGCAAAATGTGATTTATAAATTTATTTATAATATCGAAAACGTCGACTTTAAATTTAAATTATTGAAACAATCAATATGAAAATTTAAAACCTATCCTCATTATATGTCTGAAGGAAGCAACGATGTTGGGCGTGTGTTTTGATTGTCCATCCCCCGCAATGAGGTGTCAACAATGTCAGGGTCAATGTTATTCATACCAAGTTATTTTCAAAACAAAACTCATGTACCTACATGTTAATATAGCAAAACCTATTAAAACGCCTTACTTTGATGTGTATAAAGCTCATTAAAATAAGAACATACCTTTTCAATCTCTCCACTCAAAATATACAAAGGCATATGTCGTTATACGATTTTTTAAATTTACGTGAGTTATAGACAAAGCGCTACTTATTGCTCCATGCAGATATTAGCCATATAGAAATATCACGTCACTAACTAGCTGATATATCAATCGTAAATTTCGAATAATTATTTTAATGATTTGAATTGTGTGTATCAATCACACAAAAGGCACAAATGAAATTGACTGATTACTAAATAATCAACAAGTAACATTATTGATCAAGTAAATGTATTGTCTCTTGGGATGAATAAACATTAATGAAATAGAAAAGTAAAATGAAATGTATGACATTATAGGAATCTTTATTACGAAATAGTTAGGAGTTAAAATTTTACAAGCAAAAGCATTACCTTTAAATGCATGCAAGTTGGAAAGAAGGCTAATATATCAGTGTATCTTAAGCTTATGAAAGATTATTTCAATCGTAGGAGTCTGTAATGTAATGTTTCTTCTTGTTGGTGTCATTCCGGATAGGAATCATAAATTATAATGATGGACACCGAGAGATGAGTAAAGACAATGAGGAGAGACGGAAAGATGTTTAAGACATGTGAATTAGATGTGTGCTTTCCCACTTTTATGGAGTTGAGCCCGTATAAGGATAGTTTAATTAGCAATCGGAAAGAGTTCAACCATATGCAATTACAAGTACATGAGCAAGCTTCTTATTAGAAGAAATTATAATTTCACTGTGCACTTTGATTAATAGGACGTAAAGGTGACATTGAAGCTGTTAAGGGGTATCTGGTCATGTGTCAGATGGAGATAACATTCAGCTCTCCAGCTGATGTTATATTTAAAAAGTTTCATCAGTTGATGAAACATATTAACATTATCAGACGTGAAAAGTATGCCAAAGATGATTTTTAGACCCAATTAGGTCCGTATGCACAAAAGTGTTAGACCAGGTCTAAGTTAGACCTGGTTCTAAGCGTAATTTAGTCCCACCAGAAAAAGACTTAATATCGTGACATGAAATATTTTGTATTATTTGAAATTTGATTAATCTTGAAAATTTTATAGTGAATTTATAAAGACAAAATGTAAATAATGTCAATTTGGAACAAAACTAGTTTGAGTCGACCAGGTCTAACTTTAAACCTGGTCTAACTTTGTGCATACGGACCTTAAATTCTGTCAACTCTTTCTGTGTTTTGGCCATCAAATAAACATAAACATCTCGAAAATTATCAACTTGTTAGTGCCTGAAACTGCGTTCTTAATAGGGGGTTTCGTTTAAACTAGTTAAACTTGCAAATCAATTACTGTTAGGCTGGAATAAAACAGTAAGAGTCAGAATAAAACTATATGATGAAGGGTAATTAAACACCTATTAAACTTGTAGCGCTACAAAACGAAGAAAACAAAACAATTGATGGCCCTGATATAGTCGTGTGGATTTTAATATCTTGAACCATTAATAATCTGATTGTATTGCCTAACAATAAACAATTAAGAGAACTATGAACAACATCATACTTTTTCATTGAGGAAGATTATGTCGACAGTATCAAATGCTGTTTAAAACCAAGAAAGATAAACCTCTGCTGAAGTTACACACACAAACATATTATTGAAATGATGTATTATGATGTTGCTACCATTCCGATTGGATAGCAGAAGTATAGAAAGGGAGAGATGTATAACATTATTTTGAAACAAAAAAACAAAATAACACGAACATTCAGCGTAATATTATGTATATATATGTCTTTATATCTGAATACAGATCTTGTAATCAAAAATAAAAGTAGGTATTGTTAGTATCTATTCAAAAACGGAAACATGGTGTATACAATGAATTATAATTATTTGTGGAAGAAGATCAAATTAGTGAAGTATGAATAAATCCTCACAAGGGAAGCAAACCCTTGCAAGACCATACACAGATTCAGAATGCGTTACGAATTAATTACCCTCGGTTTTTTTAAATTTCCAGAATCCGCAAACACTAATTTGGTATTTTGGGCAGTTAGCTATCCCTCGGGATTGTTTTGTGTGTATGTTTGTATTTGTATATGGGAGGGGAATGGATGAATGGCTGTGTTGAGAAAACAGCAAATCTGCCTTCAGATAATCTACATTTTGATCACTAGTGATACATTTATTCCCAAAATTAACCTTTAATTATTTCATGCCTTTAACTCCATACCATATCTGCTCCCGAGTAGCTTGGCTTCCACCAGTGCCATTTATTCCGTATAACCATAACCTCAAAATGAGTTGAATTTTTTAACCTTACCTGTCTTGGTATAAGCTTAAGTCTTACATTTACCTAAATAAATCATTACAGAGCCTTAACTACAACACCTTAAGAGATGCACGTATTAATATTGCAGACAAGCGTTATGAGGTCTTTTTCGTATATCGAATGCAATTATAAATGTATGAAGTACTACTAATTATCACGTCAAAATTAACGTGTCAATATTAAAGTAATTAAACCATCATTTCTTAACCCCGTAGAGGCTGGCATGATTTGTAACTAATTATCATAAATCCAAACTTTGACATACACTGAAAAGCAAAGGGTCTTTAACAAATTACATTACAAAAATACACAAAAACACAAATATTAAATTAAAGCTTAAAATATTTTTATAATGTTGAATTAACATTATCAGCTTTTTCCAATAATTTTTTAATCAACACAGTTACTTTCATGACTTATAAAATTTCACACTTTTTAAATTACATATAAATGAATGAATGACAAATTTGTTGTTATTGTTATTTATAGTACCAATGACAACTAAATGACAATATGCATTCATAATTGTTCATTTTTTAATGGAAATTACTAACTTTAATAACAACTAAAATCTATAATTCGTCAAATAATTTGTCTACACTAACATTAATTTTAATTTGTAATGCGTTAAAACTACAAATTAACGAACATTCCATCATCATTCCATTAATTTGTCCAATGCAATTTTAAAAAGTGAATTTATAAAATGTTTAAATGCCTAAAATTGTGACTAAAACATTTAAAAACATTTCGCTTGATTTGCGTGAATGAGGAAAATAATTTGCACGAACTAATTTTAATTTGTTAAATAAAGAACCTTTGTCATTGACAATGCATCTTTCCAGTGTACAATATGGTTTTATTTGGCGTCCCATGGGGGAAGCTTAAGTCCCCTCGTTTTTCATTTCCCCAAAAAAGTTGTAAAATAGGGTTCTGGGCTGGGCAACGCCCTTGTTTTTTTATGATTATTTATTTATGCATGTATAGACAAATGTAGCTAATGTTACAGAGGTCCATGGTCACAAGGAAGCTGTTTAATAACACCTATTCATATAAGATTACGATCGGTACACAAACACCCTTATTTTTAACATTATAGTATAATTTATGCAAGTGAATAGCTATTGTTACGGCATTATGGTTATTAACAAGGAGAAAGTCACAATA
>JAMKCH010087511.1:0-23196 GCA_023653785.1 Ophioderma brevispina | reverse complement strand
TGGTCAAATTTTTACCTTTTTTGTGCAATGTTGACCCTTCTTTGACATTTCACGCACCCATGATTGTTAACACCTGGGGTTATATGGTTAGTACGGGCTTGTGCCATCCTACAATATACTTAAGTTTGGCTACTTTAGCTCATCTAGAAAGAAGCTATGGCCAAATGTTGACCTTTTTATGGACACACAGACAGAGATCTATCTATCCATACACACACATCCATCCTGACAGACATTGCCATTTCATAAGCTGGATTTTGCTGCGCAATCCGTCCAAAAATTACACCATGAAAAAATGAGCATATTCCCCTGGGTAACTGCAATTGTATACGGGGACGGGGCTACCAAATGACCCTTAATCTATTGGTATGAAACTTTGTTGTAGCTGTAGAGTAGCGGTGTGTCACCTCCAGTACCATCTACGCAGTATCTACTTTCGTTACGACCACTGGGTAACTTCAGATAATCCACAAGGGTAGATCTTCGTGTGAATGCAAGAAGGTCATAAGTGCAATAGCTGCTAGTTGTCAGAAATTCCAATCAAACATACATTTATGCAAAGTATTTGGTCAGTCGCTCATGTTTCTTCAGGCCACACAGTTGCCTGAAGAACCATTTCAAGAGCCACTGACTCAAGAAAAGATAAATTGAGAGTTATCCTAATACATGGCAGCTCATAGATGTTATCACATGGCAGCTATTGCAATTGCTAGTAACTGGTGTTCTGCTGTCGATAGTCACTCACAGATCTATTTCTTTTTCTAAAATGTCACAATTTGGAATGTGCATGAAAAATGCATTAAAATGAGTCCAAACAACCCTAGTCTTGGGTCAATCTTTTTTAGATGGCTTCCCAAATGATCTGCAGTCTTGCAGGAAGCCATCTCAAAAACCACTGACATTATGTGGTATAACAATACCGAATCAACCTGGATTTAAAGGGCTAAGGTGGTAATTGCATCTATTTTCCTTTTTTTGTATAAATTTACGTAATCCTGACAATTTTAAAACATGAAAATGACCAGATTGGTCAGTTCCATAAATGGCTGACTTAAAAGATACATTATTTTCTATTCTATTACCTTTGCTGCACATTATTGAAAATGCAGCATTCTGATTGGTCAGTTCACTGCCCATTATTCGGCAATAATGGGTCGCCAAAGAATTTTCTTATTAAACCAAACTGTTTTAGGTAATAGAATAGAAATAAAGGGTGTGCAGTGCCATTTATGGGCTCATAATGTATCCTTGGCCAGAAAAACTTTCAAATAATGGGCTCGGCTGCGCCTCGCCCATTATTTAGTTTTTCCGACCTCTGACACATTATTCGCCCATAAATGATACTGCAGCACCCTTTATTTCTTAAGGAAATGTATAGTAGACAATGGGCTATTATCATTTCAAGCAAAACTATTGCTGATTTTCATTGATACATTATAGAAGAAACAAAACAAAAATGTTTGTTTCTTTTAGCTCAAGCGAACATCAGAATAAACAAATACTATCTATATAAAGCAGTAGAAGCAGTCCAAGTTATATTCTCACATAAATCTATATTTAAAAAAAATTAGATTCAAAAAATGTGACAGTTTATTAACATGTAAATAATGTACTGTGATAAAACTGAGAAGAGTATGATACTATAGCCGGGAGCGGGCTGACGTCACATCGCGGTGAAAACAAAGGGGAAGCCCAGGGAATCCCCGAATCGCGGTGAAAACAAACTGTGCAAATTGCTTCTTTAAGTTCACTGCACGTCGTATGACACTATGTGTACAGCGCACATTGAATTACGCACGTTGTTGCCATGCCGTTGCCAAGCAGATTTTGTTGAACTCCCGGATGTCCGCTCCCAGCTATAGTGCACAGGCCCTATCCTGCCTGCAACTTGTGTTCCAGGACCACATCTTTTCGATTCATCTCATAGGGCAGCTATTAACAATTTTCAATTTCAAACGCTGACTCTGATGTTTTTGTTCACTTACCTCACTCTAAAATATAAGCTTAATAAATTAAAATTTTGCATCTACAGGAGGATTCAATCCCAGGACTTTTTGATTACAAGACGAGCACCTATAGACGCACACGCCACGCAATCCGAGCTGGCAGAAGGTTGTTCTTTTGTAATACTTATGTAAATACATTAACGGAATAGAGAATCATGAATAGTGCTACTATGAGACGAGTCGAAAAGTTGTGGTCCTGGAACACAAGTTGCCGATGGAATAAGTCCTCTGCATTCTATAGAGATACCCACCATGCGTAGGAGGGCCCACAGCCTGTGTGGTTAATGGGTCCGGGTTAGGTGTAGGCTGCTGGTTACAGGCTAAGAGTTCCAAGTCGACATCATCAATGGCGATATCTCCCGATGCATTCTGACCTCTTGTGGCTTCAAACATGATCTGAACATATTGAAATAACATGGTAATATCTCACGTTATGGCACTTTTCAAGCAAACATAAAGTGAGTGAGTGAGTATTAAAGTTTAACGACAACTCAACACAATTGTGTCATATCGTGTCAATACGTTTTAAAACATCAAAATCTTTAAAAAACATACACCACAATAAATTCAAGTCACATTTTTAAAAAGTTAAAAATATTTAAACAAATCAGCCTCCTTCAGGAAATTAATCACCTGAAGAGGCCTAATATCATGAAATAATGTTTTCAAATATGGGACACTGTAATATTTTCTACGAATAAGCGCATAATCATCGCACTCAAGTAATACATGTTTCACAGAAAGAGCACAATCACAAGGAATACACCGAGGGACTGGCTCACCTCTAAGCAAATGACTATGGGTCATAAGTATGACCAATTTTACATCGCGCTAATACAATCTCGTCCCTTCGTCCAATCAAACCTGAACTACCAACAGCTCCAACAGTTGGTGGAAAGGCATGCATTTTATTATTAGGAAATGAATCCCACAGCATTTGCCACCTATTTCTGATATGGCTATTAACTGAAGCCTTAAAATCTGTAAAGGGGATCTCAGCGTTTGTTATATTCATATTAAGGGCTTCTTTCGCCAATACATCAACCTTTTCATTGCTTGAATACCAATGTGACTCGGAATCCAAGCTAAAACAACAGATTTATTCAAATGAGACAAATTGAAGAATGCTTCCATCAGCTCAGCAATATAGGGATGATGACATTCTCTGCCTTTTAAAGCCATAAGACTAGATAGTGAATCAGTAAATAAAATTAAATGACTCTCATTGGAAATTTCCGCTAATTCTAAGGCCAACTTAAGTGCCTGCAATTCAGCAGTGAAAATAGAAGCATTATCAGGTAACCTAATCTGACGTTGATCACGCCAACTTAAAACAGCTGCAAGCAGCCCTTTCCAAAACCTTCACCCATCTGTATAATAGCTGATTGGTGATGATATTTATTCGAAAGATAGCATCAAAATTTAGCTTTGAACGAACAATGGGTATAAAACCATTTGATTTCAACTGGAAATATGAATTTTTAGAGTGATGGAATATGATTTAAAAAATACATCGGTCCTTGGACTGCTTGTGTCGCCTGCCGCCGCAGTTAGTGAATGATTGGCCTAACATGACCTTTGACATTGATATGTGACCTTGGACCTCATAAATAAATGAGGGTTTGCATGTGAACTCCATAAACCAAGTTTGGTTCCAATTAAACTTCAACTTTTCAAATGAGGTCAATTTTACATTTTCAGCCTATCTTACAACTTGACCTCACATGACCTTTGACCTTGGTATGTGACCTTTGACCTTGGTATGTGACCTTTGACCTTGGTATGTGACCTTTGACCTCATCAACAAATGAGGGATCCCATGTTGCCCCTATTATTCAAGTTTGGTTCCAACTGAACTTCACTTTTTTCAAATGAGGTCAGATTTTCAGGCCTATGTTTAAAACTTGACCATAATGTTCCTTTGACCTTGCATTTGAACCTTTGACCACACAAGTGGGGGATGCCATGTTGCACCTTGTGACCACAAGATTTGTTTAAATCCATCAACGTATGAGAGTATTACAGGCAAATGTTAACCCTTTTCACAATGCAAGACAACAACAAACAGGACATCAAAAACACCAGTGGACAAAGGGCTCCTATGTGTCTTCTGCCCTAGGCCGGCGACACATAAAACCTTAATTCTCATGTGTGAAAATATTTGCACAATTTTATGGACGGAAGAATTAATGTGTGTTCAAACTAAGGTGTGAAAATGTATGTTAATTTGCTCAAGTGTGATGCAGTTTAAAGGAATATCCTGTTTTAAAGGCTGACTCAGAGATTTGGAAATATATATATTTTTGTGTAAGTAATTAAAAATAGTCATTTAGAACTATAGATAATCACCTAAACTACTCAATTCCAAGTTAGAGATGAATCAGATTTTCCGTTTCCATGCAGTAAACATTTATGGACAGTATAACAGTCCCATAGGATACCGTGTTGTATAAAAAAAATTGCCGGATCCAGAATTTTATGACAAATGTTGTGATTTTCTATATGATTATGAAGGACTTCGATTTGGGCATAGTATTTCGTACCAGTGCTTAGTATATGGACAAGCATAGTATATGCAAAAAAAATGATTTGTTTGAAAAATGAGTGCGGCCCTCATCGGGAAATCTCAGAGTCAGCCTTTAACAATAAATCCTCCAATCCAACAGCCATTAGGCATAAAAAAACAAAAATTTGTCTGTTTGCCATAACCCGACTTACCATAAAAAAACTGCCGACTCAAAACAAAATTCTGCAAATTAGCACAAAATAAAAAAAATACAGCAAGTAAACTTGCGCGATCCCCCTGGCAAGATGGCAGTATACACAACTTGGTTAGTTGGCACAGTTGTCAGTTAGGGGTCTACATGGGTTGCCAAATTAACACGGCTGTCGCTGTGTCGCGATTTAAGCGCACTCGGTGTGTCACGGTTCGCTTTTTAGCCCCAGCTCAACGTGTCGCGTGTCGATCTTTATATTGTGTGCCATCGGATGTCGATCATTTATTGGCATCGCATGTTGGATTTTTCTGCCTACAAATGGGTCCAGGAAAATACGCATTTAGAGAACGCTATTGCCGCATGCGATTTGTTGGCAATGCTCTGTTTTTTGAGAGTATGATAAGTTAGCATTATTTACTCCAATTTGAGCTGAAAAGGTGGAGAATCAGCTAGAATCCAGTTGCGATAAAATTTAACTTTATCATATCGTCACATCATCGGAAACGTACCGGTTAAGTACGTACAGTACCTCTGTTTTATGAAATCCTCTTGCATCGCCATCTTAAATCAACGTTGAAAATGTCATGAATAATTAATCGTCGTCAGTCTTTGGAGCTATTTTGGGTACAATTTGAATACTGTCCGACAATGTTTAGAGCCTAAGCCTTAGGCTTTGTGTAAAGGACGAGCAACGAACAAGTTTGCGAATGAAAAATGTGCTCTGTACACCTGGTCGATGTAGTCAAGTGCTAAGCACGAAAACATAATTCTACAACATTCGATGTCTTTTTAAACAATTTAAAGTTTTGTTTTTCCAAAATTCAGTGTGTCATATTATAAGCGCTGAAAAATAGGTCGAAATAAAAATGATATTTATATCAGAAACGTTAGCAGATGATGAAATTGGGAGTGATTTTTTTCAGGGATTTTCGGGGATTCCCAACAATCCCTATCACGATCAAAGAGGTAATACAAGTTGTAAAATAAAACTTGACTCAAAAACAGAGTTGAATCTAAATCTCTATTTTTGCTTGGTCTATTCACAGTAATATTTAATCACATAATTATTATTGCTTAAGTAAATAGCCACAATTAAAGATGATTGTACCAGGGATTGTACAAGCTTTTTCTCATCAGGCTGAGTTTATCCCATGTATTGAATGGAACATCCAAGCATTCATATGTTAATTAGAAGTAAACAAAAGCAAACAGGGGTAAATAAGTTTAAATACGCCCAAATTATTTTAAAAAATCATTTAAAAAAATACAAACCTAGATTTTGACACTTCAATAAATGATAATGTGTTTTAATTGCTCAAATTTGTCATTTTCATATGACTGAAAAGAGAAATCATGGCGGTGGGCCGGCGCAGCTGGGCAGCTGCCAGGCAGTGAAGTTGATACAACAATTTATAGAGATGAATTATTACCCCGATTATTTAAAAAAATTTAACTCATATAGTGATAATGTCTTGAGGAATTACTAAAACTAAAAGACTCTCAGGCCGCCCGGGAAGATCGCGTTTTGGAAGGTATTTTTTGTACGTCCTTTATAGACTGCACTTGCAAGTTGTTTCCCACAAGTTGGGTGTTGCGTGTCAAAGCATACGGAAGTTATGAAAGTCGTACGTCGGTTTTTAATTTTCCCCCAAAAGTCGCATGTCGAACGATAACAGTAATTTTTGGAAAATGTCCGTCGCTCGATAAGAGACTGCGTGTCGAAAGTTCGCGGGATAAGAAAGGCTGTGTCGAGCTGTGGCGCGTGTCGGTTTTTTACCCATGTAGACCCCTTCAGTTGCAGAGCATCACAATTCAATAAATTGTTCTCATGGAATAATATCTAGAAATGTAGCAGTTTCTGAAAAATGAAAGCCTAACCAAAGGGGAAAATGACCGCGGATGACCTTTGACCTTGGTATGTGACCTTTGACCTCAACAACATATGAAGGAACCCGTATTGCACCTTCGACCCAAGTTAGGTTGTAATCGGACTTAAACTTTTCGAAGGTGACGCAAAAAACGAAAACCTAACCAAACTGAAACTGGAACTGGAACATGACCTCAGATGACCTTTGACCTTGGTCCATGACCTTTGACATCATCCACATATGAAGGAACCCCTATTGCACCTTCACCTTAAGTCTGGTTTAAATCGGACTTAAACTTTTCGAAGGAGACGCGAAAAACAAAAACCTAACCAAACTGATACACACATACATACATACATACATACGGACATGCGCACCCTCGCAATATCCCCCTCTGCTTTTCAAGCCAGGGGGATAAAAATGCTGACCGACCCATAATTTTCATCATCTTGTATTCATTTTAGAGTAACGACCGACCGACCGACCCTCATATTTTTTCTCTGTTACGGCAAACAAACAAACAATTTTTTTATGCCTTACCCAGTACTCTCTATGAGCAGTGATGTCAAGCTGAGCATTTCTCCAGACATTGCCTTGGTCATCTCTGATGACCAATAACAAAGTCCACATCTTGGAGATGTCTTGAGTCCAGACCTTCAGAGTTCCAATACCTGTGTATATGAGCAAATGTATAATTAGAACTACGACAATTTAGAAAAAAAAACTTGCAGAAAAAAATGTTAATGTCTATTGGTCAAAGTTTCTATAGGTTAGAAAACTAAACAAACGATTAATGAAGCCCTATAAATGTAGTTTCACTAAAAGGAGAAAGAAAGGGTTGAAAATACTGATCATGTTGGTCATATCCTCCTTAAAACACAATGCCTTTAGGTTTTGGTCTTACTCCCCAATTATGTTAGAAACAGGGAAAAGATGGGATAACCATCCAACAAACTAATTATGTTTACAGAACTTTGTTGATCATCTGGTTGGTTACCTATATGAGCCTTTAACACTTTCCCCAGACTTTGGGCTATTTCTAGCCCAGATTCACTTCAGCAGTTCCATTGTTTTAGGCCAGTCAACTTGAACCATTACTCAAAACTAGCGAGACATAGCAATTCTGACCGCAGACTGCCCTAGACTTTCTAGCCAGAGTGTCTCGCCTCGAGGCCGTTTATCAATGAAACTGCATCCCGATATCAGCTCATGTGCCCACACATGTTTGCCGATGGGAGGTCAGTAATTGCCAATCTTTATCCCTAAAGTCCCTGGTGTGTGAGGCCCATGAATGTGCCTAGCACTGGTCCAGGGAAAGGGTTAATTTAAAAATATTCAAATCTACAATTGTAATTAATTTCATTTGATGAAACAAGGACATTTCCTCCTTTGTTCATTCCCTCTCTCCTCTTCCTCATCCTGTTCACCTTCCTTCTCCTGTAAATAATAGTTCTTTGTAAAATAACAGAGTATATCTCAGTATGTTTACTGTGTTTTAGTCAACATTTATCTTTTTGGCAATGAAAGACATTTTGCCTCAATAGCACAAATATAATAAAATTGCTTCATTGTACGTGAAGGTCGCACTGCTGTAGACAGCGTGTAAATACAACCATTAAAATAGGTACGCGATACGCCCGTGTACTGGTCGCACCAGCCGGCACTGCGTACGCTTAGTTCAAACAATTGTTACGGCGACTATAATATAGATTGTTTGTAATTCCTCTTCAACATTTTACTCGTACTCTACTGCTATGTTGCCTAACACCTAACATTAGGTAGAGCAACTTGCAAAATACTAAATTTTCAGTCTGAGTTTTGTTTTGGCTCTATTACAGTATCATATTTTAGCCACTTTGTCAAGGATCATAATTATTTAAAATTTAAACAAATCTCAATTCTCTTCCTTCCTCGCCTTCCTATTTACTTCCATGTCAAGCAATATAACAAAATGGTTATTGCAAATATTATAAATAATACGAAGAAATTTTAAGACATTAGTGGAAACAAAAATTTATTGGTTCCAGTATCGTATTATAAGCAGAATTTTGGGTACAAACTCTTCTCTTTATTATGAATATGCACGAAAATAACTTAAGTAGTTTTTGTAAAGAAACCAAATAAACAATACAACATTTATTTCTGAACTGTGATAAAGTGGTGAAAGTTTGGAAAGACTTCACTGATAGTCTACAATTAAACTGTCGTTTGTCTTTAGTTCTCAACAAAGAAAATATTATTTTTGGATGTCTTCCAATTTACCAAAACATGAAATGTTTGATAAAATTTGGGGCAAGTATTCGAACCTATTTTGCAAAAATACTATGTGAATGTAGAATGTAAGTGTGTTACACTGAATTCTGTTAAGTTATATTTTCTGGGTCTGGTGGGTCTTTTCTGTATGTTTTTTCTCCTCTCTTCCCACCAGATCAAGTACAGGCAATAAAAGACTATTAAAAAAAGTACAAAGAAATTTTGGCATGGTGGAGCCAACCAAGAGGCCGGGATAGGCCAGAAGTGGGTGACTCCTCTTGCCTCCTTTCTCTCATTCTAGTACATACCATATCCATACATGTGGTACCAGAAACTGAGACAATATTCCAAGGATGGTACTAGATGTTCACTGTAAAAGATGGCATTATCTCCAGGTAACATGCCTCCAAAAGAGGTCTCGTAATACATATAGTAACCTACAAAAATAAACATGAAGGCATTTAGGTTACATGTCCATATCGAACAAATGTAGAACATTCAAACACCTTTTGAAATTTGCGGTCCTTTCAATTCAAAACATATCAAAAGAAAAAAACAACAAAATACTTAACATGTAAAGATTTGTTGTTGACCAATGCAATAAACAATAAACAAAGATAATAACTAAAAGCATCATTTCATGTTTTACATATAATAGAAAGTCAAATTTCCAACTTTCCTACAAATTTTTTACAAGCTTATGGGCTCTTGTAATAGGAACAAAACTCTTGGGTTCCAAGTTCCCAAGAGTTTCTCTCCCCATTGCAAGAGCAAAAGATTGCAGTGAAAACCAGTGAAATACACAATTCATTTTGGTAAAAGAACTGCTAACTACTTTCATTCCAAGGATGTTTTTAATTGGTAGATATCACTATTTTTAACGATGCACATATTTTACCCCAAGATTATGGCTGGTATTCTGAAAGGGAGTCTAACTTTAGTCCTGGGTTTAAACTAGGGTTAGTCCTACGTGAGTGGACCTTTTTTCCTTCCAACATACTCAAAAATGTGCTGTAACGGGTGAAACGGCCCATCCACGAGGTATTTTCTCACCTGTTACATTTAACTTTCACAGTATTTTGAAAGGAAAAAAGGTCCACTCATGTAGGACTAACTCTGGTTTAAACCTAGGTCTAAAGTTAGTCTCCCTTTCAGAATATCAGCATTAATCTCTTTACCTGCATCAGAGTTAGTAGTGTGGTCCGTTTCAGGTCCTGTGTAAATGCTTGGTGTTTTGCCCATGTTACGCAACCAATCCCAGTTGTCAAATGTTGGCTCGTTACTCCAGCCGCATGTGC
This sequence comes from Ophioderma brevispina, assembly GCA_023653785.1. Lineage (NCBI taxonomy): Eukaryota > Metazoa > Echinodermata > Ophiuroidea > Amphilepidida > Ophiodermatidae > Ophioderma > Ophioderma brevispina. Next base: position 13,054 of record JAMKCH010087511.1, on the reverse strand, counting down.
TGGTCTCAAAGTCACAGAAGCCTTGAAAAGAAATTGAAAGTATTATTGGCCTGACAAAAGAGACAACAAACCTCGCAATGCATTACCAAATATCAATCATCTTTATTTCTCTGTTTGTTGTTTAACGAAAAAGCACACACATACACACACTCAAAATTAAAATAAAAAAAATCAGAAGCAGGAAAATGACAGTACCCTAAGTGTGGTTTTGCCCTAAAAATGCAATGAAATAATTTTGACAATACCCAATCATTGAAATGTCCAGGATACACCAGTTCAAGCAGCCGACTTCAGATTTAACAAATACTATTAAGAAGGGGCAAGTATTTATATTCCCCAAAGAAAACCCACATTAATGATTCCTTGAGCAAACAAAACATTTATGCTCCCTTGTCCATTATAAACACAGGTTTTAACTAGAATTTTGCAGTTCTCGACTTTCACGCTCGCTATATTCAAAGAATATAAGCTATCTTATAACTTGAACTCACATGACCCTTGACCTTGGCACATGACCTTTGATCTCATCAACAAACGCGGGATCGCATGTTGCACCTATGACTCAAGTTTGAACTTCAACTTTTCTATGGAGGTCAATTTTACATTTTAGCTTATCTTTCAACTTGACCTAACATGACCTTTGACCTTGACAAGTGACCTTTGACCTCGACATGTGACTTTTGACCTCATCAACATATGAGGAATCCCATGTTGCACCTATGACCCAAGTTTGGTTCCAATTGAACTTCAACTTTTCAATTGAGGTCAATTTAAAAAAACAAACTTTTTAGTGACACACATACATACACCCTCACAAACACATACATACACACACACAACAGAGTGGTAAGTGGTCCTGCCAGCTATGCTGACGGCCCACAAAAAGTGTTTCAAAATGCCAGGTACATCTCAGTTCTCCACTCTAAGATGACCAATGTAACGACCCTGGGGAACACACCAAAAGGAAAAACAGTTGAAGTAATCATGAGGAGTAACGGTAAGCTTTTGTGTACCTGCAAACCACTGACACAAAGCAAACTCTACATACTTCCCTGCCATAGAAGAAAACAAACAAATGAGTAACTATCTTAAACAAAGCATAAAAATTTTGATTACCTGGCCTGTCACACTTGCCGGTGACAAGTTTCAAGTCATCAACTGCAAGATCCCCTCTGTAATTAGATCCCACGATGCCCTCCAGCACAATTTGGTACTTGTGTGCTGCAGACACAGTTACCTGCGTGAAGCGCCAATCAGTGAATTGATCCCCTGTCGGAAAAGCAATGAACTAATGTTAACAATAGTATATGCAATCAAGTTGTAATCTTTAACATTTATTCCTTATCAGGTATTCAACAACTCAACGTATCTCCTTGTACAGGAGTGTACCGTTGTTGATTCGTTATCAACCAACAGTTGATATTCAAATTAGCGCGTCACGCACGGCGCAGTGTTCACGGAAGTGCGTTTACGCGGTACGCTTAAGTCGACGCACTGTTTGTCACGTTTAGAACTCTGAGTACGCGCAAGTACACCAGGTGCCAACTGCAAAGCAACAAACAACCCAAAACTATCGTTTTGCTTTAGATTTTGCTAAAATATTACTAGGAAATATTTTTGTCGAACTGGGAACATTTTAGTATTATAAGTGATAAAAATTATGTTCCTCTATACATGATATTAATAAGTTTTCATAAAGATTCTCATTGTTGAAAGGGATTCAAACATGTTACAGAGTGGGGAAAGAGTTCCATATGTACCCCCCTCATATATATTTACATGATACAAAATTTATTTTAATATTGGCCTTGTTTCATCAAAAACGGAATAAACAGCTAAAATAATTAAATTTTATGTTGCATGTAAATATATGGGGGGGGTACATATGGAACTCTTGCCCAGAGGGGTTCATCACAAATCAACAACTCTGCATCTGATGCGTCCGCATAATTTTATCCCGCTCGGGTGGCTAAAGCCGCCCTCACAGGATAAAAATACACAGACGCATGGATGCATCATTGTTGATTTGTGATAAACCACTCATGTTTGAATCCGTAATCGACCTCGGTTCATCTCTAACACTTGTGACATGCAAGATTTTATCATTATTCACATAAAATAGAAAAATATAAAATACAAATATTACAGCTCATGCCTTTAAAGCTGGCTGGGAGCAATTTTAAAATTGACCCTGTAACCTGTAAATGAGGTCAAAGGTCATTTTGCATTGAACTTGATCTCTATAGGGATGATCTACTTAACAAATTCCATGATCCCAACATTTGTGGTTAGAATCCAACTGTAAAATTGAACCTGTGATCTAAAATGCGGTCAAAGATCATTCTGCATTGAACTTGATGTAGACCTTTATAGGGATGATCTACCAAACAACAAACAAGTTCCATAATCCCAGCACTTGTGGTTCTCAAGATATCTTAACAGAATCCAATTGTAAAATTGAACCTGTGATCTAGAAATGAGGTCAAAGGTCATTCTCCATTGATCTAGTCAAAAACACATTATGTTTTATAAATAATATAACTGAGGCCTGATTTCCTTTCCAATGTTGACTGAAACATATGCATTTCCCTTTTGAGAAGCGGAATGCCCCAAAATACCTATAACACCCCCATAAGAAGAATGGTCCAACCAGTGACCCCAGGTCACATCCAGTTGACCTTTGCTCTTCTCTTATTCCGTTTTGGCCCTGAGCCCAGACGGACGCAGAAACATTACATGTTGTGGGGCGGGCCTGGAAGCGGGAAGTCAACATTGGAAAGGAAATCAGGCCTCAGTTATATGATTTATAAAACATGATGTGTTTTTGACTAAATCATTACACTGAGCTGATTTCTTTTACACCAATGTTGACTGAAACATATGCATTAACCTCTGTTGAATGAATATTTTCAATCAACACCAGACTAGCACCTAGCAGTCGGAGGAGGAAAATAATGTTTCGAAGAGCGGGTCGATAGGATGCAGCCAAAGGTTGAACTAAAAAACGCCAGAGCACAAAAACACACGGAATCTAAATTCCTAAAAGTCAGGAAGCCAATAACTCACCTAGACAGTGGAGTACACCAGGGGTGAGTAATAGGACCTTAGACTTTATAATGTGTTTAAATGACCTGGCCAAAGTTTTTTTGGAGGAGAGCCAGAGCCGAGAATCCCACAGAGAAAAACCAAGCCTAAGGAATAGGCGAGAGGAAGAGCTCTGAAGGAGACTGGAGTGTGACGTAGGCCTTGGACAAAGGGCCAGAAGCACCCCGCGGCAAAGGCGGAGAACAAGGCTTCACAGCCTTGCAAACAACTGAGGATCCAAGAGGGAGCCAGAGAAGCGCAAGGCGGACCCGCGTAAAGACGCGGGGCAAAGAAGCCTAACCCCAAAAAACAGAGGAGCGGGCCCCCTAGAGAGGGGGTCCGATCAGAACAACACAGACGAACCCAACGGGGAGAGGCCCGGTGGAGATAAAGGTTGAGAGACTGAAGGAAGGCTAAAGGCCCCAGCCCCGATGAAGGGCTGAGAGATAAGTCCGACCCTGACCCAGGAGAAGAAGCTACAAGGAGAAGGAAATCTCCGAGCTAATTCAGCCGGGAAGGGGACCCGAAAGAGTAATAAAGGCGAGGACTAGAGCGACACCGCACCCAAAGGATAATTGGGGGGCTTCGCCAAGAGACTCGCCGATAAAACTCAGATCCCAAGAGGGAACTAGCTTTCGGGTCAGGATCGGACGCCTTACAGGAGTCAATGGAACGAGCCAACGTCACCGAAGGACGAACCAAACAACCTTGACTGTGGGAGGTTGAGCTAGTCGACCAAAAAATCCAGACAACGGACGATCGGAGACAGCTAACAAAGCCTCAAAATAAGCGAAAAGTCCCACCTCAGGCAGTCACAGGCAGGAGAGGGAGGGACGATTCAGGCCTCGACTCGGAGGTAGACAGAACAACCGAGGAAAGAACGAGGCAGACCTCCGCAATACCGGGAGCCGCGGCGCCAGAACCGGGCAACCGAAGAGCAGTCAAGGCTAGATTAATGATAAACTAGCACTCCCCCAGATCGGGCCAGAGTCAATCCCGGCCCGAAAGGTAGACAAAGTGGGCGAACCACCGAGAAGTCTACCAGAGGGGAAAAACCCAGAGGTTAGCTCCGCAGAAACACGAGTCGAGCCCCGAGAGGCGACCCGAGCCGAGAGCCCGCTAACTGCTCGGGAAGCCTGAGCAGAAGCCTAACCAGTGGCGACTGCAAGCAGAGAGCAGGTGACAAAGTCATAGAAGAACAGAATGATCCTAGCTTGAGGAACTTCTGGACCGAACAACAAATCGATATTGAGGAGGCAAACAAGTAGTCGCGCAGCCGAACCCCATCTACAGGCAGAAGAATGCCACCAAGAAGAGGCCCGCGGACAGCACAGTGGCTTCGACACGATATCTCCCGAGGAGAAGAAAGTGAAGAGAGCCACCAGAGAGGTGCTACCCGAACGGGCGAGATACCGACTAAGGATCACCAAAGCCTCGAGAAGAGGGAGTAACCAACTCGTCAACCAAACTCGAGACGTCAGACATGGAAGAATGACTCACAACAGGGGGGAAAACGCCCCCGAGACATACCCAAGCGGGAGCGAGAAGCTCCCAACCGACTAAGTCCAGGTCACAGACTTTGACCGACTAGAAGAGAGGGGATAAAAATCCCCAGTCGGAAGTGGGCAGACTACCATGTCAAGGGCTCCCAGATCATAAAGACAGGAGCCAGAGCAACCGAACGTGTCCCCAGGACCCCGAGGGTACCAAGGGGAAAAAGCACAAAATCCAGTCGCAAGGCACGGCGGGAAGACAAGACCTGAAGGCGAGTTTGGAGAACCCACCAAGCAAGGGAATACCCCATCGCAGGGATTCCCAGTTAGGCAGCACAGTTGGGACAGAAGGCGTGGCAAAGAAAACCCACAAGTGAAGAGATCGAACAACGGGAGCCTGAAAACCGCTGGAGGGGGGAACCCCCCAAGACAGACCCCGACGAATCGGGAGCACACCCCAGGCCTGAAGCCCAGGAACCGCGCTAGGCCCGGACGAGCCCCAACGTTAGGCCCGGACGAGCCCCAACGTTAGGCCCGGACGAGCCCCAACGCTAGGCCCGGACGAGGCCCAACGCTAAGCCCGTACGACGAGCCCCAACGAGGGGCACAGTCGAGCCGACCAAAGCCCGAGTCCAAGTCCACCAGAGGGGGACAGCAGACCAGGTTAGTCAGCCGGGAGCCTAAGGAATGTGCGAGAACTGTCAAAGGCAGCCCCTATCTCCCGAACAAACGGGAGAAGGGACCCACGGTCAAGACACCGACCCAACAGTGGGCAGTGTCCAGGCAAAAGTTGAAAGACCTCAAGGGCTAGCCCCAAGGGGCGAGAAGGCCTGAGAGCACAGGTAAGATTAGGCCACAGAGCCAAACTACCAGCGCCCAGGACAAACAGAGCCCAGAAGGGGCAAGGGCATCCACCTGGGTGGGAGCCAAGCCCCAATGAGGGAACCCGAGCACCAGCGTCAAGACTGAATGACCAAAGCCCGAGACCGGCAAGAGCAGGCTAGGCCCCGAGGGCACCAGCCGGCATGTAGACCGAGGTCTCGCGCCCGCACGAGAGTGAGGACGGAGGGCAAGGGAAAACAGCCAAGACGCGATGTTCAGGTTCCCCGTACGGGGGGTAAGGCCAAGGGGGAAGGACACAAGCCCCCATCCCAGGCCTAGGCCGGCCCAGTGAAGCCCCTGGAGGGGCCACGTTAGACCGGCACAGGCACAAAAACCCCGAAGGGGGCCAAGGTAACACACCAAGCGGCAGGGCCTCAGCCCTAGGCCAGAGGCCAGGCTAGGCCCGGCTAGGCCCGACAAGGGTCCAGCCAAGCTGCATGGAAAGAACCAGGGCCAGCTACCCTGAATGGAGATGAAGGGTCTAAGTCGAGTAGCGAAGGCTAGGCGATGAAAGCCCCAAAGCCTAGGCCAAGGCGAAGGTCAAAGGACCGCCAAGGCTAAAGGCCACGACCTCCCAAGGAAGTCAGGGGCTAAAGACCCAAAGACTAGTATCACAGCAATGCTGGATACATGGTCTTGACCTCAAGGGGGAACAGAGACTAACGCCAGACGGCAACTGTCACCAGGCCCGACTCGGAAGCGGCGCTAGGCCCAGCTGATCCCCAGGAGGGGAGCAGCGAAGCTGCCTCATAGCCCGAGTCCAAGTTCCCCAAGGGAGACAGCGGACTAGGCTAGGTAGCAGTAAGCCTAACAGCCAGAGCCTAAGAGCCAGGACCGCCAAGGCCTAGATGGCCTAGCGCCTAACTGGCAGAGACCAGAGGCCTCAAGTCCCCGATGGTGCGCACGGAACGGGCCCGGATTAGCACCGCGAAGGAGCTAGGCTACCGGGGCAGCAACAGTCAGCCGCCAGCAGAGGCAGCGACGGAAGCGCCGGCGACCCAGAGCTGAATAGCCCATGGGAGGGTAGCAGACAGGCCCAAGGCTACCCAAGCTCCGAAGGGAGCCCGAGCAGCGAAAGCACCCCCGCGGAGCCGGGGGCAGTGTGCACAAAGGCTAAGGTCTGGGCCCCGACGAAGCTGCAAGCTATAGCACGACAGGATGCGCCCCACGCCCAGGCCGAGGCGGGCTAGGCCCGCCAGCGGCAGGGCAAGAGCACCCTAAGCACACCCAAGATGGGGGACCCTGCATACAGAAGCTAGAGCAACGTCGGGGAATAGACGCGGCAACCCCGGGAGTACACAAGGCTGAGAGGGCTCACACCCCAAGGCAAGGCAGCATGCCAGCCAGATAAGGGGTGAAGCCACCCAGGCTAGGCCGCCCCGCCCCGCGGGGGAGCCCTGCCAAAGAGCAGACTTGGATAGACCCGAGAGAACCGCCGAGACTTACGGCATCCCCGAGGGGATGCCCGAGAGCCAAGGCGGCGCGACATCCCCGCAAGGGAGACAGGTCGCGGCGCCGTGAGTTGAAAGTCAACACCAGCGAAGGCAGACAAGCAACACCCGAGCAACAGACCCCGTAGGAGGGGACCAGTCGCAGTGGTTAAGGCCGAAAATCAACGCCAACGACGGCGGATAAACAGCCACCATGCTGCGCACCCCTGCGGGGAGGAGACGCGGCAAAGAGGATTGAATGGTAACCAATCAACCCAAGCCAATCACCTCCGAGAGGTGAGACGCTATAAAAGGCAGGAGTACTCCGCGCCCGAAGGCGGGGAGAACAGCCCCTAGAAGTCCCGGAGCCACGAGCTTTACAACCCGTGAAGAGAGACTAATAGCGACATAGGCTACGCACGGGCACGCCTGAGAGGGCATGCTGCAGCCTGCACTGAGCCCTACGCGGAAGCAAGCCCCGGAGGCTGCCCCACGGGGGCGCCGAGAACGGAAACACCCACGGGGTGTGCCATAACGACAGAACCGTAGCGGGAACTAGCGCTGGACGATCCGCACCAGTAACCGCACACGGTACCCCGCGTAAGCGGGTACCAACCTGGCGAAGCGCTGCGTGCCCCACCTAGCCCGTGAAGGCCTGGTGAAGCATACAGCACGAGCCAGGTTAACCCCGCGTGGCTAGCAGGCTAGCCATGCGGGGTGTGCCATAACGGCTGAACCATAGCGGGAACTAGCGCTGGACGATCCGCACCAGTAACCGCACACGGTACCTCGCGTAAGCGGGGACCAACCTGGCGAAGCGCCGCGCGCCCCACCTAGCCTGTGAAGGCCTGGTGAAGCATGCAACACAAGCCAGATTGACACTGCGTGGCTAGCAGGCTAGCCATGCGGGGAGCAGTGAGCGTAACCGACACCCGCGGCGCCCCATAACGGGGCACCGAGGAAACCACCTCAGGGCTGAACGAATCAAGCCCCGAGGCCGGTACCACGGCAGCACGGTCGCAGAGTCCGAGGACCCCTAAACCACGAGCGCCGGGTGTCGGTACTGGCGATGGATCGGCCCGAGAAAACCCGGGCGTCACCATTGCCAACACACCGCTACCGCAGCCGCTACTGCAGCCGCCCAATCCCACAGGGAAAGGGCAGAGCAGACCACGCTAGCCTGCACCGATAAAGCAACGAGCTAAATCAGGCGAGCCAGCGCCGGCAGCGTGCTAGCCAGGCAAGCCCCCGAGGTAGCCGACCGACTAGCACACTATGAAGCAACCGAGGCTGCCATACAGGGATGTCCGCAGCCGCCAAAATCCCCAAAGGAAAAAGGCAGAGCAGACCGCGCTAGCCTGCACCGGAGAAGCCCCTAGGGCTAGACCAGGCGAGCCAGCGGCCGGTAGCGAGGTAGACGGGCGAAACTCCCTTAACGCCCTACTAACACGCCATGAAGTAGCCAAAGCTACAACATCTTTAGGTGCTCCCAAAGCAGCGGGGCCGCCTTGGAAGAACCTCGGACCGGAGCCCGAACACCACCCCCCCTTTCCCTTAGCGAAACATAGACAGGGAAACTGTGTTCAATGGCGAACCATTGAAAACAGAAAGTCCACCGCAAAAGAACGAGCACCAAACGGAGCGACAGCGGAAGCGAGACCCGTAATGAACGCACAGAGAAAGAGGATCGCGGGGCGGCAAGCGCAAAAAACGCTAAAAAAGAAGGGGGAAGCGAGCCAAATGGACGCGCGTGTCGGAACGAAAACGAGCGTTGAAAAACAAAGGCGTGCCACGGTAAGACCCGGCCCGCCAACGCGGAGACAAAGATACCATCGCGGTAACAAAGTCACACACGGTAAGAATTTTCCAAAGTCAGTTTTCACATATTTTATTAAATATACAACAAGCATAAGAATAAAATAATAGACACACTCACCCAATAGTAAAGTAAAGAAACTACAAGAAACAGAAACAGGCTCACAAAAATCAAGGCATCCAAAGCACGCAAACACGTGTGGCAATGGCTGCCTTTGTTTACCTTTTTTCACCTTTTTTCCCGCACAAAAATCACATGACCGCAACGGCGGCAAAAAAGGATATATATATAGAACTCTCCGACGGGCGAAAAAACAACAGCTATTTCCGACCAGGTAGAGTGATATTCCAATTAATATAATCCAGATATAAATCCAGTAATTGGTGTGGTATATATATAGGAGTATTCCGATTGAGAAGACCATCAGTCTGTAACAATAAAGTCTCAAATTTGGCTGCAGTTAGACAGAGCCGCGAGGTGGACGTCAGCTCCTGATGCTGCCAAAACGGAATAAGAGAAGAGCAAAGGTCGACTGGGTGTGACCTTGGGTCACTGGTTGGACCATTCTTCTTATGGGGGTGTTATAGGTATTTTGGGGCATTCCACTTCTCAAAAGGGAAATGCGTATGTTTCAGTCAACATTGGTGTAAAGGAAATCAGCTCAGTGTAATGATTTACATGTGTTTTTTGAGAAAATACATGCAAGAAATTTCAGACACACAGACATGATTCAAAATTCTTAAACACTTGAGATTGTTTACGCAATTTCATTGGTTCTTAGCCATGTGATATGAGACGATATCACACAGTACAGTGCGTATACGTCAACGTGCTATGTATACGCACTGCTCGGGCCAATCGAAGGCGCATAATAACAACGGACTGATCAATTTAAAAACCTGGGGTAGTTCACTGGATAAAATCTATCATAATTTTTTAGTAATATGTTACTAATATAGCTTCTTATTTTGAATAAAGTGTTAAATAATGAGAATAAAGGTATTGTATAAAGGTGTTGTTTTTAGCCTCTGCCGCGTATCCATCATGTCATATCACATGGGCGACAGCACTATTTTAGCGTAAAATAACTCGGCTGTGCCTCGTTGTTCTACTTAAAATAAAGCCATCGCCCATGTGATATGACATGCTAGATACATGGCAAAGGCTAAAAACAATACCTTTATTCATTTGTGATGGCTAAGGGGTGAAAAAATTATCCGATTATATATTTTTCAAGACATTTTGGTCTTTATCTTAAAATGAGATATGCCACAAAAATGTGCCATTTAATGTGATTCATCACATTCATTCCTGAACTCCATTTAATCCAAGTTAGTCTCTAACATTTATTCCTTAACAGGCATTTAATCCAGGTTCATTGCTAAAATTAATTCCTGTGATCCTTTTCCCTTGCTCACCAATCAAAACTTAAGCTCATGCAAGACTATGAACATTGTTTCATAATCGTTTTGGGAAATAGACATCAAGGAGTGTGATATGTGAAAAGTTTGTCTTTGAGGCAATTACTCATACCTGATTTTGTAAATAGTATATCACTGTATTCCTCAGTCACAATATCATAAGTGAAAACATTGAAAGTCCCTATGCCATTTCCGTACATGTGGTACCATATCTGCACGCACTCTGCTGTGGAGTCTGGATAGACAGGGCTAAGCAAGCGTGCCTTGTCGCCTTGTACACGTGGTGAGTCCGTCTCGATAAATGCAAAGTAGCCTGGAGAAAAATAAATGGAACAATGATGACAATAATAAAAAGCAGTGTTTGGGATTTTCAAGAAAATGATTTCACTGTTTGCAGGATACTACATAATTTTTTCACAAATTCAGATCCTCCATATCTTGGAAATTTTCTAAAGGTACAATTGAGCAGTTCTTTTTGAAGTGCACATGATGAATTCTTTTTTAAAGTACCTATTGTACATTGAAATTGTCTTGCAGATGTCTGGCAGGTCCACACTTTTGCCATGACTAACAGAGGATGCCCATGGTAAATTACCTCTCCAGATTCATGAGTGCCTCTGCAGATATCCCCATCAGCTGCCTAGTATGCAAAACTTTGACCTGAAGAAACTGTCAAACTATCCATAGTTGTCCATGTGCTATTTGTCTTTTGCCTATAAATTGACTCTAACCTGGTTACTGATGGTACTGAAGGTTCCTTGGTTATTGATAGCACCATATGTAGAAGAATTGCTCACTAGCTCTATTGTGGTCTTCAGCAAGGTTTTAAATTTGAGGTACTCCACAGAAAGAAAAAAACGAAATATTTCAAAGGCAACTCTTCAAGCAGAATTTTGCAATGTAGTTTTTAAAAATTTGAAGTGAAAATGTTCTAAACACGCATCAGAATTTCTGTCAATTTTGTTTATTTTAAAAAAAGTGGAATCCAAACTATAAAACACCTGCCAATACTATACTATAGTATACTATACTATACTACTACTACTACTACTACTACTACTAAACCAAAGTTTTAAATCCGGATTTATCCCCGTCAACGGGGGTGGCCGGCTTCACCTCACATTCGCAGCAACCGCCCTTACTCCTTCCTTCCATCTCACCCGATTCAATGCATCCTCCATCCTCAACCCAACCCTCCTACTCTCTTCCTCCACTTGCTTCTTCCATGTCTTCTTTGGATGTCCCCTCCTCCTCAAACCTCCCACCTCAAACTCAAATAAGAGTAAAAAGAATAATGTCAATTTATAATGCACACATATCCACCCTTTAGGGCATTCAAGGCGTGATTGTCAAAAATAGTCCTTTACCAAAATACAATCACTTTATTTTTTTTCCTCTTTGGAATGAATGTGGTCAAATTTGTCCAAGAAAATTGTGTGAAAACAATGATTTAAAGAACCTCCCTACCTTCTGATGTACCAGTAGAGTGGTCATATTCTGGGCCAGTGCCTTCTGATGGTGTCCCACCTTTGCCCCTTGACCAGTCAAAGTCATCCGTTGTTGTGTCCTGATTCCACTCACAGAAATCCACCTCAAAGTTACAGAAAGCTGCAAAAAATAAGGTAGCATTTGTAACACTGGTAATGAAGTTGTTACAATTGTAGACTATTAAGGCTATAGGTTCATTCCCAAGAAACAAATAAGTTTTATTAATCAAATACACAAAAAGAAAATTATCTTGTGAAAAATGAAATTGACAGACACTGAGCCACATATGTTGGCAATGGTAAAATGGGGAAGCAATTCATTTAATTGGACTGAATTTATGGGGGGACAGAATTTTTTTTGTTTAAAGAGACATGAGGAGATTTCCAGAAAGAAGCACCCCCAATTTTTTTCGAACCTGGGTTTTTTTTGCATATTTGGAATGCTTTCCAATGTATTAGACCACACCTGAGGTGAGTAAGCCGAATACGCCGTCTTTATGTAATAATATGATGATTTAGTACTTTCTGTCGTGCACGACAGAAAGTCAAAGCACGGTGTTCTATGGGGAAAATTACGATAGTCAGGCAAGTTCAAAACAAGGTTTGCTGTTTTCTTTTGTACTTGTTTGTCCAATGGTAGGTGGTCTACAATCGATCCTGTGTAATTTGAGAGAAATTTTTATCCTAAAAAAATCTCCTCGTCACTTTAAAATGTTAATTCTCCCTTCCCCTGGTATAAATATTAATCAGTCCCATATATATTCAACCTTCACTACTGTATGGTTGTCCGATATTTAGCCTTAAGACACTGAGATAGACTTACTTGGTGTTCGACATGGTTCATCCTCCAATATGATATCATCAAGGGCTATGTCCCCATAGAAGTTGACACCAACTCTAGCTTCAAAGATAACCTAATTGGTGACACATAATTGTTATGATATAAAAATTGCATCAAAACATGGAAGTAAAAAGAAAAAGGTGTACAGACTGTCCCAAAAAAAACTATACAATCAAAGATTAATTTTTTTGGCCGAAAATTTAAGTTCATCTCAACGGGAGTTTTACTGATTCTTATTAGGAGTGTTGCAGCTTTCATGAGATTTTTAGTTGGTGTAATATGGGGGTCTGGTTCAGGAGTTATGGCTAATTATCTGAGACAGTTGAAAAAGCTGTTGGGCCAGTTTGGGCTATCCTGATATCAACAAAGTTGCCACTGAAAATCACCTTCAAGACATTCTTTATTAAAAATTAAAATAAAAAGTAGGTATAAAGTGCTGCTTCTTGTGATTTAACATAATTTATAACTTTATAATGTCGCAATTGCTAATAAATACACGTAGCATTGGAAAATTCAATTCCAAACAGTCTTGTTGGCACAGCTTTACTCCAGGTTTCAGCAGAAGGTAGAACCATAAAAACACCCTTGTTGAAAGTAACC
>JAMKCH010087510.1:0-22279 GCA_023653785.1 Ophioderma brevispina | reverse complement strand
GCGGATAAAGAATACGGCGGAATACGGCAAGCATTGGGCTATTCCAGAAAAAAAAAATGCCCCACCTCTATAGAGGACAAACATTTTTGTTCACAAAATATCTGGAATTCCTGGCTATCCTTCCATGAATTATCTGGAATTCCAGACGCTACCTTCCGTAAATTACCAGGAATTCCGGACACTATCTTCCGTAAATTCCAGGAATTCCTAGACTACCAATGTAAAAAAAAACATGGAATTCCCAGAGGAATAATTATGGTTAGGGGTATAGAGGTTGTTGAAATATTGATTTTTTCCGGAATCTTCCTCTGGAAATCGTAAAAACACTGGAATTCCGTCACCCTCTATACCTAAAATGGCTGGAATTCCCACCCCGTATTAGACATTAAATTCTGGAATTCCAGCTTTCAAAAGTGACAAAAAATCTGGAATTCCGGCGCCCTCTATAGAGAGGGGGTGCATTTTTTTCCGGAATAGCCCATTGTATGTCTAACGAAAGATCAGAACGCCCTCTTTCCAATAACACCCTGATCAAATACCCAATGTCACAGTTGATCTGAAATTACTCATTGATACTTAATTATGAAATTTTTAATTTCATATTGGAGCAAATAGAAAATGCAACTTATGTTTTATATTGAAATACAAGAAAATCAAAATTACCTTTTGTTTTCACTTTAACTTTCCCCGGACTTTGGGCTACTTCTGACCCAGATTCACTTCAGTGGTTCCATTGTTTTAGGCCAGTCAACTTGAACCAAATCTCAAAACTAGCGAGACATAGCAATTCGGACCGCATACTGCCCTATATTTTCTAGCCAGAGTGTCTCGCCTCGAGGCCGTTTATCAATGACACTGCAACCCGATATCAGCTCATGTGCCCACACATGTTTGCCGACGGGAGGTCAGTATTGCCAATCTTTATCGCTAAAGTCCCTGGTGTGTGAGGCCTGTAAATGTGCCTAGCACGGGTCCAGGGAAAGTGTTATGAAATTTCTGTAGCCAAATATAAGGTAAGAACAACCTTTGGAGTGTCGAATCTATACGAATTACTAAATTTGACATAAAACATGGATGCCATGAATTTCTTGTTGTACCTTCAATAGCACTTTCTTGTTATTATACGTCATGAATATTCATGAACATGATCATGCTATTTCATTGGCTAATACCTATTAAGTGCTATTTCCATAGGGACATCGGACTATTTACTTACAACCTCTTCTCCAGAGTACAGTGAAGTGTAATAAAACAATCATGGTTTATATTGGGAAATAGGGCACACTATTTGACCTTAATACTGTCTACTGGCCTATCACCCTCAACCAGTACCTCGGGAAAATAGTGTGCCCTATTTCCCTTTAACCATGTAGTATTAGTACATATCCTTATGAGATTTTTTGTTTAATATAATCTGATATATTGAAAATCGATTTGCCATAGTGCACACAATTTATATTCCTTCTCATTTTCAATTTGATTTCCCTCTTCCAAACGTTCTTACAGATTTGGTAAATATGTGAAATGTACATGCATTTGCAAAACGTAATTCTTTTGCACCCTTTTCTTAAATAATTACAAAGTAAACAGATGTTAAATATGTGTTATCATTGACATGTCTTTTTCCTTTATTTACATCACCCTCTCCGTATATTAATTCTTGCTACCTGAAAACTCTTGTGAAGTGGGCGTGTTATCAAATTCAATAGAAAGGGAGAAAAAAAGTAAAGATCGTCGACCCTCAGTCAAATAGAATTAATCTTACTACAAACAGATTGTGTATTCTGCATGACAATCGAAGATGTACATATCTGGTAAGTGGAACTGTAATTTCATCAAAGGGCAATTGGCAACTTCTATTAGATTTCCTTACCTGGTGGATTTTGCGTATGGGATACACAACAAGTCTGTAACGGCTTTAACATTGATTCGTGTCACGTTACACCAAAACGGTAGATTGCTTGAAGTTCACCATACTGTAAAGAATTTTCCTTTGATAATGGAATGTAACTATGAAGTCGCGTGTTGCTTTATCTAGAAGCAAACTTCGTTCGGGAATTAACTCTGTTTCTGTATAGTTAAACAGAGACATAGCACGACTCATGCGATTGGGGGCAGCATCTTTCAATACAGTTGATTGCGGCATCGGGCATCGACTGGCTTATGGCAGATTTTCTATTAGAATTTTCAAAATTAGTTTTTGGGCATGGCTCCTATCTCCTACGCCGCTAAGACACTTAAAATGAATTTCCTCTAGACATTTTGTGGCATATTAAAATGCCTTTTCCTACACCTTGAAGAGTAATGACTGAATGTATTAATTTAGTGACAAAGTGAATGGAAAGACTTATTTGTGTCAAGTTGTTTTGAATTAAAAGATATTGCAATGTATTATCTAATTTTACAAGTTACCCTTTCACAAAAATGTTTTTCAATGTACAGGAAAGGTCAATTTTAAGTAATAGACCCATCTCAAATCTAATCGGACATAATGAAACAGCTCAACAGGCATGGAGCAATTTCAACCATCAAACTCTCAACATCAGACATTCAACAAATAGTCCGCAAGCATGCTCACTAAAGTTGGTGTAGCGGGAGGCTCCTGTGGCGTAGTGTCGACGAAAGTTGCTAGAGGCAGAATCGGGCGGTTCTCCCAAGGACTATTGAGACACCAAGTGACCATGGAGATACCAAGGACTATCGATTCACCAAAATGATTTGTGGAGGAGTTTCTATACTACTTCTTTGACACTCTATTACTATTTCATACACTTGAATTGCATAAGCTACATCGTATGTGGATGAGATAACTCATGTGACCAACGGACGGTATGACTGTATATACACCTATGGCCCATGGATGGAACACTACGCCGTGTCCCTGTGGCGGTGGTCTTGTGAAATTGAGTCAATTGAGCCCACGTCATTCCATCAATGGTCCACACGCTTCTCATGAATAATTTAAAAACTTAAATTTAATCGTACAAGGTAGCCTGTTTCTTTACAATTACATTTTTGAATTGGATTAAATAATTATATTAGGGAGTAACTCTGAATAGCATTTTCCAATTCCGCTTCACTGGTATCAGAAAGGGTGTGTTCCATGTGAGGTTTCAATTCCCACAATACAGTAACAACATACAGGATGAGTGAAAAAAACCTTGACCCTGATTGTGTCCGCCATTTTCAATTTTTATGAAACATATATCTAACATACGTGGTATCATCTGAAAGCTTAGTTCAATATCTTTAATATGCTGATTGGTTAGGTATATACCGAGCTAGAGTAGTTTGAATAAAGTAGTCGGTTTTGTGCTCTGTCCACAGATTCACATTAAAATGAACGACGTTCAGCGAAGGAAATCAGCGTCCAAAATAAAATTTGACAGCAGGATAAATGTGACGCTATTCAACCCCATAAAATTCAGTCACAACTTACCATCGCTACCCTTTTTAAAGTTTCTACGTCCTCATCACTCATAGCAATCATTTGAAAAATAAAGTAACTTGACACTTATATCAGTTTCTGGAGGAGTTGAATGAATCATACCATATGAAGGAACAGACTTTTTGAGGTTTAAAGTATTGTTTATATTTGTAGACAAAAATATGCCACATCTAAAAGTGTCTCAAATAAAAAATTAACATTATCACTGGCTTTTACATCTTTAAGATACCACTTTATTTGACATATACATGGACATACCCTTATCATGATTTTAGGAAGTCATTTGCTTAATAGTTGGCCGCTGTACAATGGGCAAAAGCTGACTACTTGATTCAAAAGACTGTAGCTCGGCCTATACTTAACCGATTGGAATTACCTTTACATTAAATGAAAGATAATAAAATAGGTTTTCCGATGATATCACACGTTATCTACAAATTCAAAATGGCGGACACAATCAGGGCCAAGTTTTATTATTTACCCTGTGTTTTCTTTGTTTCATACAGTCATCGTCAGCACACTGTAATTTCAAAATTCCACTTGAATTCGCCATACCATTTTAACGTGAGCAGCAATTTTGTGCATTACAAAAAGCCCTTTCCCTACTATAGAAATATTTCCGATAACCGTAAGCAAACCCATATTTATCCATGCAGCATCAAAATGGGGAAAAGTTCAGCAACAAATTTTGTAGGTGAAATGAGAAAAAATCAAGCTCTTCAATGATACCAAAATGTCAGATTTGATGGTGTGAGTAGTAGGGTCGAGGCTGATGATCGGGTAGTACCTTTTCAAACGTTAAATTGTTATTTTACATGCCAAATCTAAATAAATCCAGCAAACATCGGCGTACTGTGTCAATATAGTCCACTACTGAAAACAAGGACCAGGTCACGACAGCTTGCCCACCGACTGGGCCAGTGATATATCTTCTATATTTTGTAAGAAGCAAGCGTCATAAGGGAGTGAGAGAGAAAAAGTGACAGATTGATGGAGGGAGTGAAAGAGGGGCGGATAGAGAACTAGTATAGCGCAGTGCAGTTCAATACCGGTGTGAAAGCAGATATAGTCCGGCGGGAACCACAGTCCGGGCTCCATAGACGACAACGGAATAAAGCTAAATCGAGTGCTCTATTCTTTACCGTTGTAGCCGGACTATGAAAAACGCCGGACTATAATTACTTCTACACCGGTGTAAGCCTGTCCTAACCGGTGAAGAGTCAACTGAATCGATTGCCCTATTGTTCACCATTGTAGGCGGACTGTGTGAATCCGGTGGACTATATCTCCTGTCACACCGGGTTTAAGTCAAACATTAGAAACTTATACCGGGACGACTTTGTAAAAAACAAATTAAGTCTACTGTACATGATATTTGCATTTTGCATGTCAATTTCCCCTAAATTTGGATTTTATATAGATGTGAGTCCGGTCAAAAATTTTGAGTGAGATGTTTCTATAGTTGCTGAAGGGTGCTGAATTAGAATATGGGAAAAGAGGATGAGAAGGAGGCTGGTGGAGAAAAAAGTGTGGAGGAAAGGGAAAATTCCGCACGCACACTCGCTGTCACAAAGTGATTGGGAGGTTCTTGAACTAATGGAGGCGTACTCTGAACTGCCAAGCACGAATTGGTTGTATACCTAGTATTATGACTCCATTTGTGAAAGCCGCTATTACATTTGGACTCCACACTTTTGCAATTGACATAGGAACCGGAATCTAAAGAGTTTGATCTGAACGTGTTTGCCTGCAGAGCTATATAGTTGGAATTTAAACTCTTCGGTCTTTGTGTCAGATATTATATTACACGAGCATATTTACCAAGGATGTCGTCTTCGGCTTGCCCTATATACAATATATTTTAATTGAACTTATGTAAGCTGTTCATTGATTTAGGGGAAATATGATATTGAAATGGGATTTCAGTCAGATAAGCTTGCTGATCATTGTACAACACACTTAGTACAAGAAGCCCCTGGGTTAGTTACCATGGTTACGGCTGAAACTTGTACCAATTTGTTTAAATAAGGTTTCTACCGTTTTGTGATTATAATCTGCTCCACGACTCGTACTCTCTTTTGTTGGTGCACCAAAAAAGCAGGAAACAGCAATTGTATTCATTATTTGTTTTATGGTTCCCCGTCGACAATAAAATAACGCGTTTCCATGATATTTCGTAAAAACGAAATAAATAAATAGAGTATAGACATTGTACAATGCTAAAATACAATAGGTTTCGCCATCCATGTACGATATTCCATGGGATCAAAGAGAAATGATAGGATCAGAAGCAACCTAGTTAGGACAAAATCGGAAATGTTTGCCATTACTCTCCGTAAAGACACTCACTACAACACGTAATTGAATGGGGATTCGTATCTTTGAACACTCCTGTTTTCTTCCTTTTTCGTTAAAGAGACACTGGCACATTTGAAAAATAGTGCGCCCTCAAGATTTTTCAAAATCGATATTTTGGCATGGTTGTAAAGCTTTAATATACAAAAGCCCTCACCCGAAATGATTAAGACCAAATCAGCTTCCTTATGGGTAAACGGAACGATTTTGTAATTTAGCGTCGCCGGCGACGCAAAATTCAGCAGACGACGAAAATGGCGTTTAACACAATAACACGCACGTCGTATGCATGTTTCCCACGCTATGCACATTGTTTGACCGGTCTATAACATTTGTGGTTTTGATATCAGTGAGTACGAGTCAAAATATTCATGTAATGTACAGATTTGTTGATTAAAGTTATGGAAAACTTAAAAGTTAGCCTACAAATTACTTGGATATCTTTATCCTCATATCAATGTCCCTATCTGTTTTGGGGTATGTTATTTTTATGTGTAAAATATATCTCTGTTCTTCCAATGGCCTAGACTATCATTTGAGAGCAAATTGAAGAAATTTCATATTTTGTGAAAATGTGCCAGTGCCGCTTTAATTCTTCAGTTTAAAAAAAAAAGTAACTTATGAGAATTATACAGACTTATTCTTCACTTTTAAACTATTCCTGAAAATTTCAATATTTTCACTCTTTCGGATAAATCACTGAAATACAAATTTACGAATTCGACGCCTGAAAGGGTCTTAAAGTTCAGACACAGAGTTTCAAGATATTTTGACTAAACGATCATGCATTCGCGAATTATTGGGATTATTATTTGTAAGTATATATTAACAGTGGCGCTATAAACTGCAAAATAGTGTATGTGTTGCTGAACCTTCATTACAGTCATTTTGCGTGTACTGTGCATGCAATGCTTGACCAGATTTTGCGTTAAAAGCCAATTATAGTGTTTTTTCATTGTTTTAAATGTTTTATAATTATTCAAATTATAAAAAGGTTACAATCTACTTCCCGGGAATGCAGAGACCATAAAGCCATATTTGTGTTCCCTTTTTAAACAATAAGATGTAAACTCTTTTAGAATATTTTGGTTATAAAAAGCAGGAAACGACAACAGTTTTCATTATTGTCTTGGCATGGAATAGGTTTTATGGTTCATATTGCCCGTGTCCACAGTGAAATAATGTGTTTAGTTGATTTTTTTTTGGGGGGGGGGTGTTTTCGGCACAATAGGTTTACAAATCCTATATAGCAATTCCCGAAACACAACGATCGACTAGCCTGCCAAATAATCTTTGCAGAGAATAGTACGTGCATTCCAGGTAAAATCCTGATTGATCTACTAAGTTGGACCTTCAAACACACGTACTTTTTACTGTCAGTGCACACATCTTCTAGTTCTATAAGACCTCCTTTGACGTCAGCCACAGCATTGTTAAAGCAGTTTCATAGAGTCATACAGAGTCATCGTAACACATCACTCTATGATTTCAAAAAGTAGTCTAAAACCCATTTATTGCTCTCACATGGCTCACAGGCGGCATCTGAGATTAGGTTCAAGTCATCTTCAAGATATATTCATGCAGATTATTTTAAGGACCTGGCAGGATAAGCAGAGAGAAGCGCCCTCAATAGTTCTAACTAGGCTGATGAATTGTCATTTTGCGATATTGCATGTACATAAGACTCGGTTTTCAAGAGGTATTCATGATTTCCTCCAAAATTGCCATAACAAGCTACAAACATGAAACTCCAAATTGGAAGGGGGGTTGAGTTCTAAGTAGCACACCCATAACTGTAAATAATTCATACTACAAAATCTTAAAATACACTATGAGCTAATCAAATCTCAATTCCCATGGCGCAGTTCAAAAGCTTTCATTCACCAATATATTGAGCAATTTAGTATGATGTATGATACCAAGAACATGCATGGTCAGCTGTTATTAACATGTGCCCATCCAAGGCTACTGAACTGTAGCAACCTTACCTTTCATCTAAGAAACATATCTCGCATCCGCCGTTATTCGGACTTTGATATCTGCAACCAGGTTGTTCGCTCTTTAGTGCTTTCCAGAATAGATTATGGAAATGCCCTTCTTATGGGTTCATATAGCAGAGACATCGCTAGACTTCAACGTCTCCAGAACTGGTGAGCCAAACGTATTTTCTGTGCTAAAAAAATTGACCATGCAAGCCATTTTCTGAAAGAGTTGCACTGGCTGCCAATCAGCGAGCGGATTCAATATAAGATCATGTTAAACGTCTTTAAATGTATCAATGGATCTGCACCTGAGTACATTTCATCTCTTCTGTCCAAACGCTGTCCAGTATGTATGTATGCATGTATGTATGTAACTGAGCCTTGGTAGATTAGCATTCCTTACATCTTAGTGATAACAGAAGTTGTCATTTGGCTATGGTTCAGAGCTTAGGACTATTACATAATATTAATTTTTGTGCAAAGTTTTGTTCGTGAATAACAGTACAAGTGAGTTCTGCTATACAGTGTATTTTGTTCTGGTAGAGTAAGCAGAAAGCTATTATGCTTTGGAATATATTGTTCATGCTCTTCTTTTCTACTTTATGCACCCTCGATGGAGAAATTGTTTAAATGAACCCACCCCCTCCCCAAGAACGGGTAAGCCACTTACAGGGTAGATAGATATTATCAATACACATCAGCATAATAAGTCTCTTTCCGCGGAAATGTATCTTGTGTGACTAGCGTTAATTGGAAGACGCTTTTCAAACAGACTTTCTGCGACCCATGGTTAAACTCACAACCCTTATCCAGTGGACAAATCAGACCTGGAAATTACTCTAACGTAATATGGCCTGTCAAAACCCAATGAGAACTTATCGCTCAAATGGACTGTTCTTTCTGTATCAGCAAACATTCAAGTTTTCAAATAGAACTTTAGATCCTGTATTTTAGATAAACGTTTGATGACATGTCGATTGATATACGAGTATTCTAAATCAGATTCAAGTGGAACGAATTGAGTTAAGGTTGTCACGTGAATGATGCTCAAGGTCGCACCGCTCCTTTAATGTCGACTGATGGTAAGTAAATCAAAACAACTTAGTTGGCATGAAAGAGAATAGTTGAACATGGTGTTTTGATGTTTCAGTGTTATTTTGACGGTAAATAATGGCACAACAGGATCATGAAGTAATCTAATTTCCGTTTGAAAATACACTGAACAGATACAATATTCCACTTCAGATAAGACATTAAATATTTTAATACTCTTTCAAAGTTGAATATTTGAAATAAAGAACTTATGTTATTTTTGCACAGGCTATGTCTGAAGAATTCTTTAATTAATTTGTATATATATATAATTTCTTATATTTCAAATGAAAACAGACAAAAACAAAAGAAAATAGCTGTGCTCAAAAAAAAGAGAATCTTTATTTATATGTGTGTTGCAGCCTATATTTGACAGAAGCCTTGGGCATTAGGTTGCATTTGATTTTTTCACTTCACTGTGGGATTTTACATTTAGTTGTGCTTTTTGTTATAACGGGGGGGGGGGGGGGGGGGTGATCCGGAAAATCTGTGAACTCGCCAATGCATTTTGGCAATCGACTGCTAGTGACCCTTACGTGACTTTTGACCCTTAAATTCTTTTGGAGCATGTTTATTGCGGTCTGTGTTGCCCGCCCTGAATTTGAAATGATTTACTTTTGTGCGATAGAACAAATTCCTTATCTTTTAAGGATCAATATGGTTTTCGTTCATTTAAGGTTGCATCTTTTTTACCGTTTACCAAACACGGTAGGTATTAATTTATTCCAACCAGACATGTAAATGAGGTAATAAACGATAATATTATGCAGCTTTGCCATTTCTTCTTAACCCTCCAGTCATTGTGTGCCTAACCGTGGCATTTATTAACGCAGAATCAATTTGGTAGATAGGTCACGTTCACAATGCAACGAAGTAACTATTGACAAAATACGATTACAACACTTTACTAAGGACACAGTGTGAGACACAAACATTCAGAAAGATCTTATACTTTTGTGTGATCACTGCTCCAACACGTAAATAGCCATTTGGATATCAAGACTGACCTATAACCCATGGTCTTTGAAGTTTTTGGCTTCAAGAACTACAAATTGGCTCAAATTACAACCATGGGCATTATTCCTAGTCTTTATGGAGTTGAGCGATTGATACAAACTTCCCTGGCCCTCCACCAAACCCTGGTACAGGGAATAGAAAGGAAGAGAGAGAGAGAGAGAGAAACTGGAACTACGTGCGTACGCATTATAATGTATGTCTGTGTGTATGTACGTGTATGTACGTGTGTGCTTGTATGTATGTGTTTGTATGTATTTTATAAGGGTGTGTTTTGAAACCCACTCAATCTATCTATATCTATATATCTATCTATATCTCTCGCCGTTCATGTCTCCATCCCTCCATCCCTCTTCCCCACCACCCCATCCTCACTCCGTCCTTCTTCCCGCGCTCCCTCCGTCCGTCAGTCTCCCGACCCGTCCACCCACCCGTCCACTCACCCAACCAACTGGACCTTTAATTAGAGAGACAACATGAACATGTTGTGGTTGATGATTTCTATAACCTTTTTCTAGCTCAAAGATATAGATTAATCTTACAGAGTGATTAGGTGAGAAGATAGGAGTAATGAAAAGTAAGCAATGAGTAAAAAGAGAAGAGAGACATACAAAAAGAACGAAATAAAGCTATCGAGAATGAAACGTGAGTTCGAAAGACAATTTGATTTGTACCTAAGCGATATACAGCCTGTCTAAAAAATGGTACAATCAAAAACCGATTTTTTTTCAATATTATATCTAAAAATAAATAAGTCGTATTGTACATTACATTAAATAGAAAATACCAGGCTTTCCAGGATTTTTTGTTTCATCTAATTTACTTGTTTC
Organism: Ophioderma brevispina; assembly: GCA_023653785.1. NCBI lineage: Eukaryota > Metazoa > Echinodermata > Ophiuroidea > Amphilepidida > Ophiodermatidae > Ophioderma > Ophioderma brevispina. The sequence goes on along the minus strand of JAMKCH010087510.1, from coordinate 11,558 downwards.
AATCGAGAGATAACTCCAGTTTACTGCGGAACACAAAAATCGAGTTTGTGCCACTTTCTGGTTGAATGAAAACTGTGAATGAATTTGTTAAACATAAGTTATTCACACTTGAGCAGATATGAAAATCTTTAAAAAGGGATTAACTTCATAAAGAAACTCTAAAAGTTACTTAATGGTGGAAGTTATGATCAGTAAGTTCTGCCTTTAAGATAAAGTGAATAACATTCTACATACTGTTCTTTGTTAGAAGAGAACCATGAGCGTACAGCCGGTGTACAACAACCTGGAGGAGAGAGTTGTTATGGTCTTGAAGTATCATGAAACGTAAATTCCTACCAACATTTTGATACTTTGCTTCCAAATTCAAATTTTTATTGACTTCAATAATTAGTAAATGCACAAAGATAGTGCAATATTCTTAAACCATTTCTTTGGATTTGGAGTGTTTATTTTGGTTGCAATTACATTCCTTCTGGCATGATTTTAACAGATACCAATTTTGAAATAAATTCAAAGTTCCATTTCATTGACGTGCAATAAATATTTGTATTGTTTATTATTTATGAAAAGAAGATATTTATCATTGATTAGCACTGATTATGTTGACTATTAAAACTTGTGTCGATAAAACTAGACTTATTTTGTTTACTTTAATCTGTGTTTTGTTTCTCTTGTCAAGTTGCAATCTTTTGTTTTGAGGTTTAAGACAGCATGGCATAACTGGGCGAAGCAACTCTGCCCATGCATAAAAGTGGCACAAAATCGATTTTGGTGTATCGCATTAAAGGTGCAACGAGAGATTTCAAGTCATCCATATTTTCTTTGATATGTAGTGATTTCATATAGAATAGACCTTCAATAGAAATCCTACTTTTTATTTGGTTGCAGAAATAACTTAAAATGAAAACAAAAGGCAATTTGTAGATGATAATATTTCAATAGAAAACAGGCTGAATTTCGTATTTGCTCCTATACGAAAATAGAAATTTCACAATTTTTGTGACAAAGAAACGGTTCTCAGCTTAATCCTTACAGATGGGGATATTTTTTATATAAAGGTTTACACCAGTGCCAAAATCAGAATTTTCACATTTTTTCGGGACACCTGTTATTTTAAATCTCTCGTTGCACTTTTAAATTGATTATATCTCTGGATTGACAAAAGCAAATAAGATGAAACAAACACCATTGGAAAGCCTGGTCTTTGTTCTTTAATATTATGCCAAGTAAGAATGACTTATTTTGAAATTTCATATTTAACCATTTTTTTTCTGATTGTACCATATTTTTAGACAGGCTGTATATTCAGCACTGCCATGGTTCTGTAGTGTAATATGTGCTGTCCTTTGAGCATTGTAAACTACAGATACTTGTTCCTATGCATTGCGTTTTCTTAAATCATTTAAGTACATCACCAAGTAGTTGTGTAGGGACAATCACAAATCGTCAACATGGCACAGTATTGTGTTCTTCATTATGTTACTTAAAGTGCCACCACTATACTCACGCTCATCCCCATGTATCAACCCATAAAATAACGTATTTGGTAATAAACCTGTTAATATAATAACATATCTGCATATATTTAGCTTGGCTGAATTCCTTTTCATTTAAAAGGAATAAAACGTAGTTCCCACATCACTTCTAGAATAAACAAAGTTTGCTATTCGGCCGGTGTAGTATACTTATGCTTACTACATCAAAAATTACAAATGCAATTGGAAGTGAAACTTTGAAATGGCTTTTAAAATAACGATAGCGCACACCTTTTTTGCTATTTCCCTTTTCACTACTGTCTCAAGATTGCATTTTCTGTTCACTTGCATGTTGGAATTCTTGTCAACACGTCACGGTCTATTACGTGCCTCAGGTATGGTATCCAGAAAAGAGGGCGACGACCACGTTACATGATACCAATCGATAATTCAGGTGTGACGGAGTTCCCGTCTAATTGGCAACTTAGTGGTGTGAATCAATGGTAGTTCGTGACACAAGACACTCTTTCAATCGGGGTTTGTCTTTCAATTTCTACAACGTTTTTATTTGCAGTAGGAAAACATGTTTTTTTATCAAGTATGAAAAGGTATTTTGAACAAGCCTTCTCTTTCAACACCGAGTCAATATGGCGGATAAAAATGATTTGCATTCAGAGGTATTTTTGCCATTCAACTAAGTATCTGTTGTCCCTTCCCTATTGGGCTTCTTCGGAATTCATATTCTGTTAGATTGTTTGAGTGAGAAAAAAATATATAAACCAGTGTTTCTAGGATGTATTTGTACTCGTGTTGTGACTTTGAAAAGGACGACGTTATCGGTGTCATGGTGAGTATATGTGGGAGGTGTGATATCCTTGAAAGCATACTCAAGTGATTAACAAAGATGGGAACACACACATTTGAAAAGATAATTTTTACAGATTGCTTATCATTTCAAGAGAAAACAACCCAACTTGTTAAGCCAAAATGTAATTGCAAAAAAAGCTATTCCTGTAGGCGTAGAAAATACAAGTACAATTTGCCTGATAGGCAAACGTAGGGACACATTAATAATGACACTTTAAAAGAGTGAATTTGTTCTCTATCACTGTAAATTGTTACAATGAGATATGGTATACACTAGCTTGCCCTTTAAAAAAGGGTAGATGAGAGGATTACCCACATATGTGCATTACAATCTTGTCCAGATGCGTACATCTTACCCAACCATTTTTTTAGTTTTACTCCACTTTGACTAAGATTTTGCTCAATATGTAAGGGCAATCCTCTTACCCTATTTACTCCTTTTTAGAGTAAATCATATATTGCTAACGGTAACGGGTGTAACTCAAACATTACTGAACGAATGCCAATATTTGAAAACAACCTTTTCTTTCCTTTTAAAACAAGCATTCATACCTGTGAGGACGAACGCATTTGTAATGGCGCTGCTAGCATTTTTGAGTCCGTGGGATCATATTATAGGATCTCTACGCAATATTTTAAAATTTATGTGGGGAAAGTTCAACTCCCAACAGTGGTGGCTGAAAGGTTAACAGCATACCGCACGTCTCTAGAGTGATAAAGCCGACCGCATTTTCATGTTTTAAAATGCTCAATTCAATGCACGCGAGGATCAAGTAAATGATACAACCCGAGAAAGTAACTTGGTAAATATTATAATAGAAGCTCGGAGAAACTGGCGAGCACAGAACCAAATAAAGACGAGAAATACACGGTCTCGAACCCGGACCTCTCGCTTTCTAGGCGTGAGAAATACCACTGGGCCACAATACTTAATATAATATAACATCTCCGATCTGATATGAATCAAACAGTCATTTCTTTTAATCATAATTTAACAATACAATACGAAATAATCTGAGAGTTTAAAGAAAAGCGAATTATCAGTTTGAGTCAATAGAAAAAAAAAATCATATACCATTTACCGTAAACCCGGCTATAACAGAGTAGTAACGGTCTCATTTCAACATGAAGCTGGTTACTCATGGCAACCGAGAGGCCCGAGAGACCTATTTACCTCCAATCTACCATTCATCCGCTCAAATACCCATCAAAATGCCACAAATCATATGCAATTAAAATTAGAATAAAACTTCTACTGAGACGAAGTTTAACTTTATACCAAAACTGACGTTATCTCTCACTGAATCCCCTATTTTAAAACATGCATGACGTATTTAGTTCTGTAGTATGCACAGATAATTAACTTGCATACAAACGTGGAATAAAAATATTAAGAAGTGTTATCTTTGAACAACGTACTCCCAAGTATTCGGGGACATGTTTGTCTTCGATTTTTATTGAAAGACGTATTGCCCCAAACCATTAGTCTTCCTCTTGTTCTCTGATAATTATGTCTTCAGATGAAATATGAGAAATGAAAACGGATATGCCTCAATATAAATGAAGGCCAATGCTATGTAAGACGAAAGAAAGATGTAACGATAACCATAGAGCGTTTAGTTTGAGTAACATGATATATGCCATTTCATGTTTGAAATGCCGCTGCAGCTTGCTAATTAAATCTAGGTGACTACATTCTTTTAGTAACGTATATACATTGTATGCAGTTCTCGGGATGCAGTTCTGACGTATGAAAAGCTATCGACCATACAAGAATAATTAACAAGTTAATAGTGTACATTTAGTGTACATTTACTCGTTTTAAATATGTTACCAACCTCAAAAACGGCGTTAATTTCATGATAGCTTTCTCTTTGAAAAAAAAAAATTATTTGACAGGTATTAAAACCTCTCTGAAATTGAAAACTTTAATATTCTCAAGAAAGTGCTACACGTGTTGTTTACTATTCAAACAAAACGCAGTACGTAAAAAAGACCGTGTTATCTTTCAATTTTTAAGTGTTATTAGCTTAAAGGTACAAATATTCAAATCTCAAGGTAGTGATCGCATAGTATACTTTCACTGTACTGCGTAAGATTGAAAAGCTGGCGGTCATTAGAGGTAAATACTTTGATTCCAAGTGCAAATGCGTATTTGTTTTCATTATCAACACACGTAGGTGCAACGTTATTATATGGTCAAGTATATACCTCAAAATACCTATTTAAAAGAAGCGGTCATATATGCAGCGTGTCCCACTAAAATGCTATCTTCTAGGTTGGGTGCTATAATTTTTAAATCATTAAAGACATCTCAAAATTTTGTATTATATTACACGTAGACGTGTCTCTTTATTCCTTTTCACTTTGTTCCTGTTCATTGAATTCAGTATCATTTTATCAATAAAATTAAATATTAAAGCGGCACTGGCACAAATGTGCCTATTACACTAATAGCATATTAAAACCACAATGGCTACAGACAGGTCAAACAAGGTGTATGCTGTGGGAATCAACCCTAGGGCGTTTTCTTCCGTCGACTACTGAATAAATGTCGCCGGAGTCAGGTGAGGGTTAATGTATAAAGCTTTCAATTCAAGCGTTCAAATTGAAAAATCTGAGGGCGTACTATTTTTTCAAATGTGCCAGTGTCCATTTAAAGATTACCTGTCTTTAAAGAACAAGGTGAATTTTCTGTTTATGACATCTGTCCTAGTGTCTGTTGTAACTTAAGTTTGATTTCTTTTGTTGGCATCATGAACCAGTTAAAATTTGACACGAGTATTCAACAAGGATTTCAAAATGGCAGTTTTTTACCTTTAGAGGTCTACCATAGGAGACCGGTGGGGTATTCTCCTCAGCGGAAGTCTTTTGTTTTTAGCAATCCCGAAGATACGCTGTCCACAGTTGAAGACGACCATAAGTCCAACGAAATATCCTAATCATATCATTATATGATTTAAGTCTGTGATAATTTTAATATTAACATGGCATGAAAAGAAATCAGGCAATATCATAATATGGACTGCCTATATTCATGCATTAGTAAAATATGTCTGTGTGTCCACTTGTACGACCAAATTGTAGTAGCATTCAAGTCGTAACAAAATAGTTTAGCTTATAACCTGGAAAATTGTCTTTTTCACGTTCACTCTATTTGCAGTTAAAATGCAGTTTTGCTCATAGGTAATGCTTTATCCTTTGGATTATCAGGGGCAATCTCTAGATCACTTTATTACCACATTATAGAAATACCCTAATGTCGCATTGATTTCAACTATGAACCATTTACCCATACGAGGTAAGGACGCAGTGTTCTCTATTATGCCGACGGGATTTGACAGTAATGATATCTTGTTCAATTATTAGTCAATAGACAATAGAGAACATCCAACGGTCCTATCTGTGCTGGTACTAACATTTATAAATGTGTATTGCTATTTTGATGTGTATCAAGAATGATAGCAGTCTTCTTATTATTGTGTCCAAACATAGTGGTTCTCAAACATGCTCTAGCCAGAGATGAGTACAACTTCTGGCTGTTTCATTGAATCCGACAAGGTCCTTGTCTGTGCATGGTTGCTCCAACAGTGGGCAGAGCAAGATATTGCCTTGTTTCATTGTCTGTGGTGCTGTTCCACAGCCACAAGCACTATCCTGATCTGCTTCCAGGTAGACCCATTTTTGCAGGAAAACCTTAGATCGACCAACACCGGTTATCAATCTGTTGAGACATCGCCATTCAGCCCATGAGGAGTCAGTTCCAGGTGGAGGATGTTCTCCGGGTTCAATACCAATACCAATGTTATTTGGTTGATAGTCTTTCTTGGTACAAGGCAAGAACACTCCTTAAACTCCTTAGAGACTGTTTCAAGGGGTTGGACAAGGCGTCTAACAGCAGGTCTATATCCGGACATAGGATGATTCACATTTGATACTTGGCAGCTACGTTTTTTGCATTCTCGCTTAAAATTCGACTGACGTCAAGTGGAGCAATTCCTGCTAGGATAGACTATAATTTCTCAGTTGGAGTTGGACGAAGACATCCAGTGATAAGCCGGCAGGAGGCATTTAAAGCTGGGTCAAGTTTCTTAGCGTGAGTCGATCTTGCCATACAGAGCAGGCACACTCTGCACTTGAGTAGCTCAGGGGCAGTGCCGTCGATCTTAGGGTATGTGGGCGAGCAGTGTATTTGTCTAAGATATTGTTTCGTAAACATACTTTATTCTTCGTCTTCTTAATGTGGGTCTTTAAAAAGAGTTTAAGGTAACTCCAAGGTAGTCAGGTTTATCGCAGTGGTCCAGGGATATTCAAAACCAGGTTACGTTAAGTTGATGTTTGCCTTCAAGCTTGCGTAAATGGAAAACGCACACCCTCTCGAGAATTCGTTATAAAGCAACCGATGCTTATGATTTTGATACCAGTGGATAGCTATGGTCCTCCTCTTTCCATTGATACTAAAATAAGTACTAACATACCTAGTACGGCGTCACAATGATGTCATAAAGACCGCGAAAATACAGAAAATAGGGGGAAATCCGATTTTGCGCTAAAAAAGGTAGGAATATCGTATTTTCATGCGTTTTTCAGCTCTAAATGATGGTAATTGACTAGTTTTACCTAAATATAAAGGTTTAGAGCCATAATAATTTCAAAAATGTACTATAAAATATTCTTGGGTGGCAACCACACTCCCGTACCCTTCGACTTTGACGGCATACCATAACCCCGGTGAAGGTGCTACCTTCATATTTTTTCGCTATTATAACCGGAAATGATGCGAAAATTATTACCCGGAAGCTTTTTACGCAAGCTTTTGGCATTTTGGGCATTTTAGCGCACCGGAGCTAATTTCAGTAGGGAGGGGTGGTATACCCCCCCCTTTTGGGAAGACGAGGGGTAATAAGGCGTGAGTATGGAGTAGGCATCTGTGAATAACAGTGTCATAAGCTGCTGATAGGTCGACGAACAAGACTCCGGTTACCATGGTTACCAGACTCTTCTCGAAACCAGTAATGAGTACTTGGCTTGTCGTTGATTTGCCTGGACGGAAAGCTGCATGTTCTGGTATAAGGTGTTCGTCTATCACAGGTGCGATACCATTGAGCAGGAGACGTTTAAAGCTTGTATGTATGGCTGAGGAGTGATATTTGTCGATAGCTTTTGGGATTAGATGGATCTTTGTCATGTCAGGTGTGGATGTCATGTTGTATATTAATTTCGTATTTTAAGTATTTGATGTAAGGCGCTGAAGCGGAATTGAAAATTGTTTCACTGATTTAATGTTTTACCATGGCAGTCTATTATTATTAATAATATTGAGCCTGTAGGTTTTACTGATTTACTACGTCTAAATTTGTGAATGAATGTGACGTCACCCGGTGGCGCCGTGATGTCTGGTTAGGGATCTGTAAATCGATCAATTACGACGACCCCTCTAGGCATCACATGCGCGCGTTGGGCTTCGTGTGTTCTTTCCAACTTCAGGTATTACTTTCCAACTTCAGGTATTACGCTACTCAAGGAAGTTTTACGACCGTGTCAACTTTTCACAAGTTTCTGAAGTTTTAACTACCAGTTGGCAAGTATACGCAGTGATTTTAGGTTAATAAAGTGTCAGGGATGCTGTAGGTCAAATCTTGGATGATATTTTGCAGATTTCGAGATGTTTTGCGAGATTGCAAAAATTCAGTCAATTTTATGCATGAAATTGTCACTGTGTGAGGCACTGGTCAAATCGTGACCCAAATACAGGCTCAAAATTTTTGTCATTGCTCAAATTATGCGAAGCATCCCAACATGTTCTAGAGGTGATTGTAATTAAAATCATGTAACTGCCAACTTTGTACGTCTTATATATCATGTAGAGAAAGTGTGATAGATTCTGTCTGACCGTCGTCTTGAAATTCATGAAATTTTAGTCTGCCGCCATTACGATTGCGCAATCTCGCGTCATTATCGTGCATGATTTTTGCTGGCTGTAGTTGTGTTGCATGCATGAGGCTACATACACGGCCGCTTGATTTAGGATAGATCATTGCGTTATTATTATTATTTCTTTTATTAATGAATTATTTTAGAATCATTGTCAGATGATATTCTGGGTTTGTCAGGTATTTTGGCAATTGTTTCATTATTATTTTTGGACTTCGATGGTCAGTGTGGAATCAATTACCCATGTTGAAACTCTGAATGCGCTAGCGCGCCGATTCGCCTCGTACTTCGGGACAACTATGAGTGTGACATGCAAATGCAAAATCGATTCGGTGGTAGGTATTATTTTATTTATTTTTATTTCTTCTTTAAATTTGGGGCTAGGTGTTTTATTATTTTTACTTAGATTATATAGGGATGTTAGTTGAATTTTAAGGGAGGAGCATATCACACTCTCAGTTACCTGTAATTGTAGTTAAGATTTTATACATGCATTTTTATTCAATTGATGTAGGCCTTTGTGCCTATTTATTGTTATATACATATGTATTTTAGGGAAGTAAAATGATATATATTTTTGATACTGCTTTCAAGTTGGATATTGTAACTCATCAGTGGTAGAGCAAACACACACCCACACATACACACCCTCATACTTCACACACCCACACATACACACCCTCATACATCCACACACCCACACACCCACCCTTATGCTTTCACACACCCACACATACACACCCTCATACATCCACACACCCATACATACACACCCTCATACTTTCACACACCCACATATACACACCCTCGTACTTCCACACAACACATACACACCCTCATACATCCACACACCCACACATACACACCCTCATACTTCACACACCCACACATACACACCCTCATACTTCACACACCCACACATACACACCCTCATACTTCACACACCCACACATACACACCCTCATACTTCACACACCCACACATACACACCCTTATACTTTCACACACCCACACATACACACCCTCGTACTTCCACACAACCACACATACACCACCCTCATACTTCACACACCCACACATACACACCCTTATACTTTCACACACCCACACATACACACCCTCATACACCCACACGTGCACACTTACACCACTCTTACCTGCACCCCCTTATAAACACTCATCACACATGCACACCCTTATACATTCATTAGTATCGGTAATCCATTATGTAGAGATAGTTCGTTATTAGGAGGTTAGAAGTTCTGGTTAGTTTTGATTGAGCTGTGGAGAGTGTCGCGATCGATCATTCCGTCGCAGTGAATGGAATGGCACGTGCCGATGATCGAAATGGTATGTATTGGTAAGGAGTGAATGGGTTATTTTACAACCACTCTCATGTTTAAATATATTAAATGTTCCCCTTATGTTAAGTCATTGAAACACTGACCCACGCGTCGCAAGTATGGTTACAGAGAAGCGTCCATCGCCTGCATTGAACGGGTGGCGTGCCCAGAGACAGCGCGCCATACACCGGGGCATTGAGGATGGTCGTTCCTAGAGATAGCAGCATTGTACACCGGGGCATTGAGGATGGTCGTTCCTAGAGATAGCAGCGTCATACACCAAGGCATTGAGGATGGTCGTTCCTAGAGATAGCAGCGTCACACGCCGGGGCATTGAAGATGGTCGTGCCCAGAGACAGCAGCGCCATCACCGAGGTATTGAGGGTGGTCGTGCCTAGAGATAGCAGCATTGCACGCCGGGTATTGAGGGTGGTCTGCCCGAGATATAGCAGCGTTATATTGCAGGACACTGATTGTAGTGGTGTCCACAAATATCGTCGTTGTGTACTGGGATACCCGTGCACTAGGGTAAGTCATAGGCGGGTAAAGTGTTTCCATTATATAATGTCCCTTAATTTTTAATTATGTTGTATATATGTCTTGCGTAATGGTAGTGATGCATGATAATGCTATGCCATTATCATGCTTATCACGACATGCTCCCCAGCGGGTAGCGCGGGAGCTCTGTGCAATTTTTCTAGGGCTAAAGGAACTTAGTAGTTTTTGGGGTCCTGTATTGGGCCTAGTGTTACGTGAGAGTGTAATAAAGGTTATAGCAAAAAGGGAAAGAATTGTAGTAGTAATAGGGATAAATCAAAACTAGTACTGGCAGAGTATTGTGTGTTCTTTCCAACTGCAGGTACATTCTGTAGGGAAGAGCGATTCCAACTTCAGGTACATTCTGTAGGGAAGGTTGATTCCAACTTCAGGTACATTCTGTAGGGAAGAGCGATTCCAACTTCAGGCCCATTCCGTATTGAAGATCGATTCTAACCTCTGTGCTAACCTTTCCAAGATTTTGAAGTGTTATCTACCAGTTGGAACTCCTGACATTGTATTATCGAGAAAGGGGTTTAAAAGCAGTTGTAGTTATGAGGCCAAATATTGTATGATATTGTGTGCTGATATAGAGTAATAAATAATAGATTGAACCTTGAACAAAACAGTAGCTTCCTCCTTGTGCATGCTTTCAGACGTTAGAGTGTGCGGAGTTTCGACCTCCCACCCTACCCACAATAATAGTAAAAATATAGATCTCCATCCGCCGAGGCCCCGTCCCGCTACAGCGCTGTGTTCTCTGTAGAGTGCCATATAAATGCATTATTATTATTAATTATGTACAGGAGCGATTGAAACCAGGGTCACCATTATACCTTTACGATTTAAAAAAACATTGGAAGCAATGAAGTCCTCCTGCCTAATGTGGAATGTGTTTCATAATGGCCGGATCAAAGATGCACCATAAACCACCCAATCGCAACCTTTTTTGTTAGACAAGCCTAATTGTTTTACTCGAATTGGAGATTTTGGCAACTTGTATTGCTCATCAAGGTCCCAATACTGTAATTGGATAGTAGGAAATTTTTCTTGTGGTGGTCCACACGTTTTCGTTACTACATTGCTTTAAAATGGATTGCTGAAGGGAATCGTTTACCACACCAAGGTGGGAAAGAAGAAGAAGAACAAGAAGAAGAAAAAAAAACACCCTACAATGTACTATGTACCGAAAAGAAATGGAAAGACAAATAAGGGTTTTAATGATTACTTTTGAAATTAGTGATTTCTGTTTAGGGATTGCTTGCATTTGGTGTTTTAAATAAATCTTTATTTGTATAGGATCTACTTCAGTAGTGAAGACATCATGATGCTTATCACCTCACACTTCTACTCATGTCGATCAATGCCAATTGGTCCCTTGGGTCTATATATCAGTTCACAA
>JAMKCH010087509.1:15174-26964 GCA_023653785.1 Ophioderma brevispina | reverse complement strand
CAGGGGCCCTAGGTAGGTGACAAAAGTTTACTAACACTGCAGGTCACGTCTGATAAGGTTCCGTACGGAACCTAACAAGCCCCCGTCACGAATCGCGAAAGCCGAGAACCGCGAAATTCTAGTTACCTAAAGTTATTAAAATATCATCTAAATGAAGTACAATTCTGGATACTTCGGTAAAAATTACACAGTTATTTTGTAACATTAAATTACGGTGAGATTCTATGCACATAACTGTATCACTTTAACATGTTAACACATTTAACCACGTCTTCGATATCTGGTTAAATTTCATCCAAAACTAGTTAAGTTGATTTTTCTGCGCTAAAGCCGGCTTGTTTTCGAACGATCAAAGCTTATTATGTATATGATTATGAAAATTAACTCTCGAGTAACATGTTTGCACATATAGAACTGCATACTGAATAAAATTAATACCTAAAGTTAGTAAAATTTCACCCCAATGAAGTAAAATTTTGGATGCTTCGGGAAAAAATAGTTATTTTGAAAAAAAATCAATTACGGTGAGATTCTATGCTTACACATTGCTGTGTCACTTAATTCATGAAGTGAACAATAAAGAAAATAGCTTATTTCTTATAAACTTTTAACATGTTAACACATTTAGCCACCTCTTCCATATCCGGTTAAATTTCATCCAAAACTAATTAAGTGTAATTTGCTGCGCTAAAGCCGGCTTGTTTTTGAAAGATCAAAGCTTAGGATGTATATATGAAAATGAACTCTCGAGTAACATGCTTTTTTTTATGTTAGTTTATTTTTTAATGTTAAACATCCTGTATAAATATTTGTTTATAGTATACATGAGCGGTGTATTGCGTGCGTGTGTGTGATGTGATGTGAGTACATGCCAACATACGTTTTAAATTGCTTATGCTTTGTTGAACTGCTCCATTTTTTGTACTTCAGTGCATGCCGCATCCAGTGATCAGTTGTTGCATGTTGGTGCGCATCTGCCTTCGGGATACTTTTCAGAGGCACACCGGATGCAACACCAAAGACTGGATGAGACAGTCACGATGCATTGTATGCCCTTTTTGCTGTACAACTGTTTTATAGACTTTATATTATTTTATTTAATTCATTTTGTTGTGTGTGTATGAATGAGCGAAGAGTGTGTGTGTGTGTGCATGTGTGATTGTTTAGACCTTGTGCATGTGTGTGTGTGTGTGTCTGTGTGTGGTGAGATGGGGGTGTGTATAGGTGTGTGTGAGCGTGTGTAAGGGTGTGTGTGTGTGTGCATGCGTATGTGTGTATGTATAGGTGTGGGTGCGCGAGCATTTTGATTTGGGTTTATGTATAATTACTTTGTTTCTTGCTTAATATATTTGTTCTGTATATGAGTCTGAACGCACCGCCGGGTAGGCGTGTGCCACTGTTATAAAAGTGTATCTTCAATAAATAAATAAATAAATAAATAAATGATAGTTATGTTATAACTTCAATTAGCACTCTCCAATTCACATTAGGGGTTGTCCTTGATATCTTCATATATTCAGTATAGTCACTTGACCCTGGGACTTGACCATACTTGGTTTCAACTTTTAGACTTTCAACTAGCAGTGGTTATTTATATATTTCAAGTCATTTTCATGTTCTTAGGACTCTTAGTTGTGGGAGTTATTAGCTGAACAATACTTTAGTCAGAAAAAGTATGTAGAGCCTACCTTTCCTCAACAAACATTTGTTATACATGTAGAAACATAATTTGTTTTAGAAACATAAATATAAGAAATAGTGAATACTCTCTATATATATTTATCACAAAAACTATGACCAGGCCCTTAGACTATTTAAATTATGTATCTTATTTAATTTGGCAATGAAATATTGTAAAAATAGACAAGTGACTATATAGCCTATTAATAGAGATTCAATTGTCTTTTCACACTTTATTTTATCGTCATATCAAATAAGAAACATAATTTCTACTACCTATTCGATTTTTCACTTGGATCTTGGAGAAGTTGTAATGACACTGTGTGAATGTTTTTTTTGTACCCAACTTTGTATGTCCTAGCATAAGAGTAGAGACCCCAGTGGTGTCACTCATATTGACCATGTGTACGCATGATCGTTCCCTTTTTCGCGTAAAAAGGGTATATTTTGAAAGTATGTTCGCGAACATAAATGTACGCGATTTTGTAGAAAAAAGGGTCCTTTTTTGTCGACGATGTACTCAGTATTTTTGAAAAAGGGTATATTTTTTTCTGAATACGAAAATGTGAAATCCTAGAAATCTTACCAATTTCTCGCTTAATTTAATCCAGTATTACATTTTTGTTATGTTTTTGCCCCAAAATATTCTACAACTCAGTCCCTGGGACAAGTCCGCTGAAAGTTCAAGTCGAATCCCTGTTTGTTTACATTTCATGTCATCGTGTAAGCAGGGGCTTCCCAAGGTCTTTTGTTACTCCAAGGTAGAGGACCGCTGATTCCATGGGTCTTTATATCAAGCGATATCATAATGCAGCCGGTCTGTGGAACCATGACAAGCAGGGTACTCTTGAATTCATCATGGTGCTGACCATAAAGTCAAGGGCCACGTTTGTCTCGAAATTCCGCGACTGCAATGAATTTGTGCTGGAATCAGTGTCAATTAAGTGTGCGTATTGCGACTGTCCTCCAGGAGTATAAATGTTTTATATTGAAAAGTGCCTTGACTTTTCTTCTGATGTAATTTTGCTGTATAAGAAACGTCATGATAATAAGGAGCTAACTGTTGTAGCTTGTTGCATGCTTGTGCGCAATGCAAGTAAAGCATTTAGTGACTTAACTCCTGAATTGTTCACACTGGCTATTTTTTATCGAATTGATATTTTGAAATTGGGACAATTCAATGTACTTTTCGGTTATTTGAATTCAGTGTACTTTTCTGTTACTTGTTTTCCTCATATATTAGGCTTAAAGATGGTATTAAAACAGGTAAAAAGGACACCAGAGTTCATCTTTGAAAAGAAAATATGTTTTTGTGTGTGTTCTTGAAATGTCAAAAAAGGGGTGATTTTGTAAAAGTGTACTTGAAATGCAAAAAAAAAGGTTGTTTTTAAAGGTTAATTTGTACCCGTTTTCATGTAAAAAAGGGGTCAAAATTGCTGAGAATGTACTTGAAACTATGCGAAAAAGGGACCCGTATTTTTTGACTTGGGGAACGATCATGCGTTACGCCTTTGAATAGGAAGTGACACCACCGGGGTAGAGACCAATGTTTACCATTTTACAAAAGTCAAATTCTGTTTTGTGTTCCATTTTACAAAAACCGATTTTCACCTGATTTTCTGTTAACATGAAAAATCAATGAAAACCATATCACAGTCTAACGTACCTGTGGAGAGATTATCAGTCATTGAGTCATGGAGTGTTCACAAAAGTTGGCCTTCCACGCCTGACTCGTCCGGTGTTCACTAAACATCTCGAGATTACAACAGACAATTTGAACAGAACAAACGGCATTTGAAAGCTAATAAGACTGTGCCTTTGAAGGTGATTATCATGTCACAACTATATTTTGTAATTGCCAAAGAGGGCACTTTTTCACTTATACAAGTTTTTTGAGACAGGCTGTAGATACCTGCTGTATCATAAGCAAGGGTTTACATGCATCGTTGATGCTCTCGTTTGCAGTTTGTTACAACATTGTCTAAAATAGCAACTCAAAGTGACCTCAGTATTGAATGTTTAATGCTGGTAATTTTTATGGTGTGAATCAACTGACAATATAGATTTAAGCTTTCATATTTGTTATTTACAAATGTAGAATACAGACCTGTACACCTAGATGTGTTCTGTGGGATGTTATGGTATATAATACATGTATCATGCAGATGGCTATATTGGGCCATATTTCACTATAACCAACCAGATGGTATAATAATAATAATTATGCAAAACTAAAGACCCGTATTCAAGTCTGATATCAATGTAACAAAATACTGAACAAATAATTATTAACAAATTATAAGCGATAAGAAATAAATTGCATAGGTTAACATTTTAATAAATATGTTGATGGTTTGATGATATAAGAAAGTAATGACATTTTCTGTGCATAAAATAGTAAAAAAAAAATACTACAAACGTCAGTCTATGCTGAATATAATTTGTTTTTGGGTGTGGTTATTCACACACGGTTGAATATAATTCTAGCAATAGATAACCTTCAGGCTCATATCGCAGATATTTATCAGGTGTGCAATTTCGAATAGGCGGTAAAAATAGATGATAAAAATTGATGGTTGCGGATTTTATTTTTGATGGTAGTGGTATGGTACAGATGTTGGAAAAAGTGCAAGTGTAAATTGTGAATATTTTACAAAGTACTCATCAGAATAACAAAATGAAATACAACAGAATTGTGTCGCATCATGTTTGCACAATCTTTCCCAGTCACTACAAAATGAAAAGGCATACATTTCTGCCTGTAGACCTGTAGGGATGTTTGTCATAAACAAAAGCCTCATTTCAAAGTTTAATGATTTGTGGCAAAATGTTAAATCATGTAATATTTTCGAAAACAAAAATAAGATAAAATCAGACACTTCAACTTAAATGATCAAAACATCTCTTTGTAAATTTACAAGTCATGAACCATAATCATTTACCATTAACTATAATTATGAATAAATAGAAAAATGGATACTTCTATTGTGTTTAAAGTCACTGCACACTGACAGAATATGTTTTTGACTAGACAGAGAATTGAAACTCCAGATATTGTATGCGAAGTCAATCCCATGCATCTAAATTTCAACCCTTTGCATTTTGTTTTAAATTGTTTATGCTTAAGTAATGGTTATGTTTTAAACAATAAATATGCTAGCCTAGAATAGGCCAAATTAAACATCTCAAAAGGTAAATAACAGATAATAGATAGATGTGGGGGTGTCTTAACTTTAATTTGGATAGGTATGTGCTGACCAGATTTCAAAAATTGAGGCTTCAGAGCTGATTTGGGGCCAAAAAAAGGGGTGTCTCCGGAACAAGGTTTTCCAAAAATTTCAGAAAATAAGCTGCAATTTCCCTCAATTTCCAGGTACTTTTTGAGGTATTTCAAAGAAAATTTGGTAGAATATGGCTTTGGACATGAAAAGTAGGGTCTCTGGAACTGAAGTAGTCTGAAAATACTTAAAATAGGGGTCAATGGAACTTAAAAAGAGCCTGAAAATAGGTGGCACATACTCATACTTCCTCATAATGTCAGAAGCTTAATTTTTTGGTCAAATTTAACACAGATTGCAAACATTTTAATCAAATTTTCCAAAATTGTTGGCAACTTCAAAAAAATATTGACTTTACTGAGGTAAAATTGGGCTAAATTTTCATAAAATTAAGGTAAGTTTGAATAAAAGACCAATCCATATATTAAAATTGACCTGGGAAAAGGGAGGATTCATTGATGTACCAAATGGTCAAAAGTGAGACCCAAGTTTGTGGCATACCCAATATGGTCACTTTTACTATGTACCCTCAGGGACCTTTATGCATTTTTATATGCATAGAAAAATCAGTACTTTTAGGAAATCTTGTGATAATCCCAGCATGCCATTTTCTTCATTAACCTATGCACTGATCTTCCAAGGCAATGTCACAAGTATAATATAGTAAAGTATTAGTAGAATGCTATGAATTTTGGGATTGGTATAAATCACTGTCATGATTTACATGTAACCATGACAAGATGTTGCCAAGTGAAAATTTTAACCAAGAGCTTTAAGTTGGATCAAATACAAGCAGGTCTTTTGTCATTCTGTCATTCATGTTTTAAGAAAGAAGCACATGTAGCTAATACCCAAGTGTTTTATACAAAATACCCATTAAGATCAAATATGCTGTTGAATTATCATCATGAATTATAAAGCAAGAGATTTGCATTTGATCTTCATAAGAGTGAGTAAAAACATGTAAAAAATTCATGTGACATGAGATTTGGATTTCAATTATTGATACAAGATGGAGTGTGATCAGTAATATATGATCAGTCTTGACAAACTTAAAGACAGATGAAGCTTATGGCATCCAGGCATGTAGTTCTAAATTTTCTTGAACCCTATCACTACCAAAACTCACTAGAACTCAATGAGCTGAGGTTAGAAAATGCACTAAGTGCAAAAAGATGCGATGACGTCATCGTACCAACACTCATATGGGCACAAAATCGCTGGCAGGGCAAGCAACTTCCTCGTGGCTTGCCATCCCTGCTCATGAGAATGGTGCACCGGAGGCTCCGGGTTCGAATCCCTCCACGGATGTCCAATGTTCTTTAGCATCTATCCTTTTACCCCTTCCCTTCCTCTCTGGAGAGAAACTAAAAGGCGGTTAATTAATAAAACTGAACTACCAATACTTGTTGAATGCAATATGTAGATAGCATAGACATTCTGCAGAGATATTAGAAGTGACCCTTCTAGACTTCTGTCAGTTGGGCACAATCATGAAAAATACTATTAAATTGTGGGTGTATCCAGGGGGGTGCAGAGAGAACAGGTGCAACCCGGGGTCTAAAAAAATGAAGAATTTCATAACTGTAATATAAGCTTCAAATTGTATCAGAATGGCTCAAAATTATGTCAAATTTGCCTGAAAATGTTTATTTTTCTGGGGACTCACCCCCTGGACCTTAACCAGGGTTTCTGCCCCATGGGCCAGGATCGTATCCAGCATGGTGCACCCTGGTGGTGTTGAGGTACTTGGTAGAACCCAACTTTTGGGATGTTTCAGAGGTAGAAAGAACTTGACCAATAAGTCACAAGATAAGAAAGTTGCTTTGGTGTTCTGATATCAGAAATGTACAGGACTCCATGCACTCTGCTGTGGAGAAAGACACAACCAGGCACTGAACAAGCAGATTTTATCATCATGAGAACACTTAACCAAGCTTTTACATACACTGGGAATTGACAGCTGTCACAGAATTGTCATAGTCAATAATGCATGTATACAGCAGCCTTGTTCATGTCCATATTTACATTTTCTTACTCACTCTACCTATGTTTAAACAACAAAAGCAGTTGTATAATAATTTATCAGTCATGATTGAAATCAGAATATATTATTTTATTCCCACCTGCATGAGTTCCCTGGTATTGTGGAAGTCAAAGCACTCTTCCCATGTGCAGTATTAATGTCATAGAGCAATGAACATTTATTGGTGAATGCTAAACGTATCCTGGTGTCTGCTCGAGGGTTTGTACATCGCAAAATGAACAAAGGAAATTAGGCTTTTTACATACCGACTTGCAACTGTACATATTGTATACTTGGAATTTGCAATTCATGAGCAAAATTTAAAAGTCAAATAATTGTGAATTGCCTTCCACTTCAGATTCCAGAGGAATACGGCAATAAATTTTTGGAACATAAATGTACGTATACGGTGTATACACGCTTCGCAAGAACAAAGCCAAACTTTTATCAAGGGACCCAATATTTTATTGGTAGAAGTTAAAAGATCATTATGTGGGATTGAAATGCCATTTCATTCTGTGCATTTTGACACCTTGCTTGTTATAATATTGTTGAATCGATAATCACTTTAATGAAAAAGGAGACAAAATTTATTGTTGCACTGAAACCTATTGGTTTTGTTGATTTGGCTGCAGTTTGGGGTTTTGCAATGTGTGTATACACCTATGCACTTTGAATTGTTTTGACAAAACTACAACTTTTAAATGTTTTTCATTCAAATGACTGCCAATTCACCAATATCAATGCCATCAAAACAAGCGAGGTGACAAAATGCTTGGAATGAAATGGCGTTCAATCCTACTTAATGATTTTCTATTGGCTTTTACCAATGAAATAAAACCCATACCTATCATAGTGTGTCTATCATACAAATATGGTAATCTTGGCCATCTACAATGTTGCACAAAATGCTTTATCAAAGGTTATGTTCCATTGTATTGAATAGATGCACTGATGATTCAATGTATGATGTACATGTATGTTGCAAACTCATGGATAAGGGTAGCATTCATCTATAAATGAACTTCAATGGTTATTTTTGCACACCCCCTGGGAGTGCTGTGGGATTTGAGTGGTTATTACCCTACATGTCAATCCCCCCTGCTTTAGGAACAGTCGGGGTGCAAACTGTTCTTGAGTCTATATGTAATGTAATTTCTAAAGCCAACTGATTGTAAATCACAGTTACTTTTCACTATTAATGCATGTGTCAGTGGTAATTATATATCTACCCTCCTCTAGCCTTCAGCTTTATCCACCCTTCCAACAAATTTTCTTTGGTTAAGATTCACCCTAAAAATTTAGCTCAAGCTTTACCATTGAGTCAAATTAGTTAGGTCAAAAATCATCTTGCGTCACTAGGTTGTTTTTTGAAAATTATATATGCATAAAATTTTCAGTTAGCAAAAGGTGCAGATTCGCGTGCAATTCACCCTGCAAAATATTTTTAAATACTGCTTCAATGATCCTCTCCAAGTTATACCACTGCATATAATGAATTCAGTCAAGATTCACAGCTTGAATTGTTTTGTTAGGTCAAGTTTTACTAGAGGGGGAGGGTCAATACATGTATTCTAGTTGATGCTTGCATAAGTCCAGTGTTAACATATGTTTAAAATCATTTGGGAAGCAAGAGTTCTCTTTTTCTTCAAGATTTACTGATCTGTGTGAAATTTCTTCAGATTTGACCATGTATGATTGTATTTAATGGGCTTAGTTTAAAGGTGCCTTCATCTTTGTTCTCAGATCTTGGATAGCATCTTTTAAACTGATTCAAGTTGCAAATTTATTTTGTATTATGTGATTACAGAAATAAAGAAAAGGACATTTTTGGAAATGTACTGGTATGACCAGTACACTGACAAAATAAAGGGGCAAGACATTAGGACATTGTAAAATTTATAACTTGAACCAAGACCAGGCAAGGCAAACCCCAAATGTCCTAGTGTAGTCACAGAGTAATGGCTTATGGCCTGTCAGCATATTCAAAATATTATACAGCCTTGAGTGAAATATGCATGGACAGGATAGGGTAACTGACCCAAACAATCACTTGGCTTTCGAAAGACCCAACTGTAACTGTCATAATTTTGGGCTTTACTGAAGTCTGATAACCCGTTTTACATGTATATAAAAACCCTGCAGAAAAGTGTCACCCGATTGTGATCAAAACCATGTCATCCTTAGGCTATAAATAACACGTTTGTCACATAACATATTACATGATGCATCAATGACATTTGAAACAGATATTTGTACACACAGTCCAGTGTAGATTGTGTTGAGCCCCAGCCCATATTCTGCTGATTACTTACGCTGCCCATGCCTAACTCAATGCACGACTGAACCATTCTAATAACAACTTTGCACAAACTGAAGTTTATTTTCAGTCATAAGTTGCTCCATTGCTAAATTTGTTTTGATCTTTGCAATATTATGCTTTACAGCACAAGAAATTTAAAAGGGGAGTCATAGCTAGCCACTGTCTTTTCTCAAGCAAATGGACTGAGTCGGTGTATCTCCGGATTTTTTTGTCATAATAATGCACGGTAAACATTGATTTTATCACATCGCATTTCTTACTGCAAAAGGTTGTAGATTGAGTAGGGAACCACAACACTCGGCAATAACTAAACGGTTAACAAATGCTGTGTGATGAAGACAAAGATTACCGATCACTGTCACACAAAAATCCAGAGGTGCATGAATTCCACTACATGGGCAACAATCCAAGATGGCAATGAACTTAGCGCATTACAAAGGCTTGAGCTTGAGAGCTACGACTTCCCCTTTTAACTTCCTTGGTTCAGCAGCATCCAAGTTCTCTGCCTGCATAATTCTGCAACCGTGTATTTTATTTTTGCATTTATATTTGAGTTGCATGAAAAGAACATTGAGAGATTTTTTAAGAACATTTTAAGAAGAAGAATTAAGTCTGGGATCCATAGTCTGAACTGTAAACATTGCCTTACTTTTCTAGACTTTTTTTCATATTGCAAACTGCATACCATTTTTGACTTGTTGCATTTGTTTTACAAAAATGAAAAATGATGAAAGCTTGCAATGTATTCATAATTACCAATATACAATGCAGCAGTTTGGTTCTACGTGTAGATTTGTTTAAGAATGACAATTTTGGAATTCTTGAAAATTCTCTCAATGCATTTCTAGTTTCTCCTATCAGGTATTTTCTAGGAAAGAAACAAAGAAAAAGTCTTTAAGTACATGGCCAATCTATTCAAGACAATTTGTTTCACCCCATATTATTTCACCCCATATTATTTCATCCAAAAGATTATTTCATCCAAAAGATTGTTTTTTCATTTGCATCATTCAACCATAATTTTGCTATAAAGTTTTTCCAAATGCAATTCTTACCAAACAGTGTCATCACATCAAATTTGAAATGGGTATGCAAGCATTAGTTTCACAAGAACAAACATGCATCCATTCAGATTGAAATTCAATTCTAACATACCTCCTTGAATCAATCCTACATTTTACAGTACCTATTACATAGCATTACACATGTACTGGCATGTCTTTGAAATTTACATGCTATATTTTAACACAAATAACTGAAACTTTGCATTTGTAATTGTCTTGCTGTTGTTATTAACCATGTATCATTTTTTGCTTGCATAACTCTCTCTGCCACCACTACTCAAACACACTCACTTCTTCACTATAACTCGCTCTAACATAACACTTCACATCTTGTGTAACTCCACTTTCCTATAACTCCATTCTCACTTCCTCATTTCCATCTGTCTCTTGTCTATCTTGCGCCTCGAATTTTGCTCCCAAATTTCCCCCTACCCCACATCAACACAGCAAATACCCGGTGTCTCCCCTACGGGTCATTTCACTACGTTGTTCCCACTGACGTTCATACTCCTGGTGTCGGCTATTAAAGAGATCGTAGAAGATTTCGTAAGTAAAACAGATTGAAGTGTACATTTTGAGTGTCATAGCTGTAGTCATACTCACCGTGTGCTGTGTGAATATTTGTTTTTCTTTTGCTACATATTTTTGTGTTCTCCTCCTCCTCACCCTTATTTTGGGGATGTACCTACCATGCGTCATCGATAATCAGCAAATTCCGAGCGTGTCACCCACTGGTAGATACACCACATTACTACCCTTGCTCTTCATTCTCTTTGTGTCTGCCGTCAAAGAAATCATAGAGGATATCGTAAGTATTGGTGTTGGTAATCACTGAATTACAATGTGCTCATCCACCAAGGACACAGTTCAGTGGATTGTACTTGAACATGCATTGACATGAACTGACCTTGTGTGATATGGGCATCATATATCATACCCCAAAACCAGGGTGTGTATTTTCTAAATACATTGGTGAATGAAAGCTACTGAACTGTGCCAAGGGAATTGAGATGTTACTAGCTCCTTGTGAATGCTGAGCAAGCTAAAAAAGAACACTTTGCTTGTAAAAAAGTTCAGTTTTGCCAGAAATGTTGGTGAAATTGTGAGCAGTTCTGCATCATAAATTTTTCATGCCATCAATGTTGTATTTCTGCAGTCAGATTTGTGAGTGATTTAATTGTGAGTTTTCAAAAAATAACTTGACAGAAATTATAGTGGTTTTGTGTCATTTTTTTCATGAAACTCACAAATTTGAATAGTTACCTTTATTAGTTCCATATGATAAAATTGCATGTACAAGTCATGGCATGAAACTGTTTCTCACAAATTTTGCACACATTTTAAGTAAAACTTGTTTAAAATTACTGTGTATTTCTTACAACTGGCTCAGCAAACATTAGCCTTATTAACAAGAAAGCA
>JAMKCH010087505.1:7768-23641 GCA_023653785.1 Ophioderma brevispina | reverse complement strand
GAAAGGTAAAAATCACACTTTTTTGACATTTTTCCTTATATTTCGAAAAGTGAGCTCTATTTTTCAAAAATGAAAAAACCGTCCCCAGACAAATTTGTCTTGTTTCTAAAAAATAACATAAGAAATCATGAGAATTCAAATTGTTTTTGTTATGCTGTCTGAAAATTTTGGGGCAAAATCATGTTTTTTTAGTATTTTTCTCAAAATACGGAAAGTTTTACATTAATCTGATGCCATCATCGGGTTCATCGTCCAATTTTCTTTCTAGAAATGTATACTTTTATAGACAATAATCAAATATTTGCGAAGTTACAAACCAAAATAGATACTCGGAAGCTCAAGGTTGACACTGCCCTTAAGTCATTCTATTTAAGAAATAAAGGGTGGTGCAGTATCCTTTATGGGCGAATAATGTGTCCGAGGTCGGAAAAAAATAAATAATGGACGAGGCGCAGCCGAGTCCATTATTTTTTTTTTTACGGCCGAGGATACATTATGAGCCCATAAATAATACTGCAAACCCTTTATTTCTATTCTATTACCGAAAACAGCGTGATATAATGAGAAAATGTATTTGCAACCCATTATTGCAGAATAATGGGCAGTAAACTGACCAATCAGAATGCTGCATTTTCAATAATGGGCAGCAGAGGTAATAGAATATGCCTTAAAGCCTTGATAGAGAGAAAAACATTAAAGAAGTTCATGAAATGTCAGTTTTAGGTCCACATCAATTACACTTTTCAATAATTACATGTAACATTTGTCTTTTGATCAAGTTGCATATGGGAAGTAAGCTCCAAAATAAAACCTGATACTTTTGTTAGTCACTAATGTAAATGAGTGAGTTTTGTCTCACACAGATCAATATTCAGGTAAGTTGAGAGTGCTCGAATTTAAAATCCGGTCATAGAGACTTATTAAAATGATAAATATCTACTTGCCAATGTCAAAATACCACTGCAAATTACCTCAATAACAACTGTACATGCTAACAAAGAAGTTATTCAAGCTGGATGATACCATAAACTTAACAAAGACCTGATTTCTATAGTATATTTTATGCTAGGTTGAAATTACCTACATAATGATTGTCATATTTATAAAGATTTACCCAAACCTTTCAAAACATAATAACAATTCTTTTCATAAGAGTATTTTTTATTGCCATTTCACCATTTTACTGCGATATAAAATCGATGTTATACACGTGGGGATGATACCAAAAGCCAGCAAAGATACAGAAAGTCTATACAAAAGTTGACCTCTATTGTTTTCAGAGTGTGTCAAACTCTTTAAATGACTACAGACCAAGCATGACAACAGCAGAATTCCTAATCAGAATTGAAAAGGCATATTCTAGTTATTGTCATAGCTTTCCGGTAATTTTTATGGCATTCCTACAGGCATTCCAAAAAGTTCTTGTCCTATACAAGTTTTAGTACACTGTTTTGCCAACTAACTCTTACCTGTCTAACAACTTCTCCAATCTTTGCATCGACCTGGACAATGGCATTATACTGATGGTGCACAAAGACGGGAACATTGTCATTGATGTCTAGCACGTCCACGTGAACAACGATGTGTGCAACTCGTGGAGGGTCCTGAGTATCCCGTACCTCCACCACTATGTGGTGCACCGCTTGTTCTTCCCTGTCAAATGGAATGCCTGTGTTACGTAGGATACCAGATGTGGGTTGGATTTCAAAGAGATTGTTGGGATTGAGGATGGAGTAGTACAGTGGCTCATTTAGGTTGTTTCCCAAGACATTCAAGAAAGCAATATCTCTGACTTCTGTGTCGTTTTCCTGGATGGTCGCAAATGTTTCGTTGGTGGCAAACCGGAGCCCTGACGTGGGACGTGGTTCAACATGGATCAACACATCTGAATTGCCATGGTATAAACCGTCGGTAACACGCACTGCCAGTCGGTATTCGGATTGTAAGTCTTGGCTTTTAGCAACAGAAATTGTGCCGGAATCTTCGTCCATTTCGAAAAACTTTTCAGTGTTGCCAGATGTAATGGTATACTGGAGTTGGGAAATGCTGACTGTGTCTGGGTCAACAGCATCAACTTTCAGTACTGTTACACCTGCGTATGTGGGGAGCAACAACTTTGTCTCAAACAGAGATGCAGTGAACTCAGGTGGTGAATCATTGATGTCCACAATAAGAATTCTGACAAAGGCAGGTTGTAAGGCTCTCAGTTGAGGCACTCCAGAATCCTTGACCTGGACATGAAACTCAAACACTGGTATCACTTCATGATCTAGACTCATTTTGGTACGGATGGCACCTGTATTCCCATCTATGGTGAAGTATTTCTGGGCATCCCTTTCAACGATTTCATACACCAGTTGAGCATTATGGTCCGAGTCATCATCCACGGCACTGATGACCAAAGGAGCATTGGTAATGTCACGTACAACTGTGCTCAGAGGTGCTGCTTCTGTGATGCTGCCCTCAAATGCAGCAGAAGTGAAACGGGGAGGGTTGTCGTTTGTATCGTGAACATGGACAATGACAAAGGTATCAGTACTTATCCCCACCATGTTTGTAGCTTTTACAGTCAAGTTATAAAACATAATATTTTCATAATCCAAAGCCACTTTGGTCGTAACAATCCCCGTGTTGGCGTTAATATCAAAGTGTCTCGCTTCATTGCCGCTCACAATCTCATAATAGACAGAAGATCTGCTTGAAGCAGCCACTTCGGTTACAAATTCATCAGCGGGCCTGTTTTCAGTTATCTCTGCTATGTATTGCTTTTCGGTGAACCTCGGTGGAGCATTATTGGATAGCGTCACAGAGATGTTGACGTAACAAGTGCTCCTAAGAGAGGGCTCCCCATGGTCCTCCGCCTGCACCAGCAGTAGGTACTTAGCATGTTCCTTCAGATTGAGTTCGGAAGTCACCGTCACAGATCCCAAGACGGGGTCGATGTTGAATGCATCGTCATAGTTACCTGTAAAACCATGCAATGGTAATAAAACGGAAGTTTATTAAAGTTGACAATGATCCCAGATGGTGTTTCAAATTTAAGACATGCCAAAACATGCAGTAAGTGCTCTCCGGAGGTCACGTTTTCAAGCAATAAATTGACAACGCATTCGCAAATGTTAAAGTAGGTAGTTATTTTGGAAGTTCAGTTGTTAAGACATTTTGTGCTATTCTTGTTAGTAATTTGTATGCTTCAAAACAAACCAAAATTTATTTAATTTTTAATTTCTTATATTTTTTAATCTTTAATTAATAACAAATTTGTGTAGTAGCCTTCAAAACATGAGTCTTTCTCTTAACAGTTCCCGGCTTAAAGAAGATATTATGGAAAAATAGCTGATAACACTATAAAAACATCACATTAACAGGTGCATTTAATACTTCTTAATAAAATTTCCAAAACTAAAATGTGCACTCCATTAGCCCCACAAGTTTTGAAGCCTCCACTATAATTGTATGACGCTTTACCAGCCAAAAATCCGGTCAAGTTGTTATTCTTCTGAAAGACTGATTAGTGGTCCATGTTTGCCAAATACTTGGGTGCCAGATCTAACTTAAATGCATCAATCACAAGAGCGAGGCCCTGCATTCAAAATCAGGCTCTTCTGCGACGTCTAAGTACTTCAGTCAATCAACTGATCCACGTACAGAATTCCGAAATGCCAAAATCAATCATGCCCAGAGGTTGATTCCAACCAATCCCATGATGCAATGCAGTTTGCTGATCCTTAAATGTATTTGACCCATATCAGGATTTAGGGATAAGTGAGTAGCTACAAAGCTGTGACATCAGAAATTATCTGTTGGGTCTTTGTGTGCAAGTGAATGAGCAATATGGGGTCATGTGACCACATTAAAGTATTGTTTTCATATACTGCATTGTGGGATTGATCTAACTCACCCTCAGTATCATGCCAACGCTATGTCAGTGGTTAATTTGCATTTAAATATTTTTTGGAAATACTAAAAGAGATACAAGATGTGAATATTCTGGATCCTAACCTCATTATGAGTCCAATCTGGGGATGTCATTGAACATTTTGAGGGAAGTAAATTTTACTGGGAAATGGCCAAAATGTGGGCATTTTTAATGTGTTTTATGCCAGGAAATACAAAGTCACCCTGACAGTGTAGAAGATTAGTGCCAACTTTGGGTAAAACATTGAAAATATTAGATTTTTGTGCAGTCTGGCAGATTTTTAACAGCCCTCCCCAAATATGGGTAAAATTACTCTATTTTTGGCTGAATTAAGTGGATTTCACTCAAAATTTTTAGTTGTATCCCCAGATAGGACTCATAATGGGATTAGGCTCCAATATCATTCCCAATTTATATATCTTTTATTCCCAAAATTCATTGCAATATTTTTCTTGAATATGGAGTAGAGCCCTTTAATTTGGATAATTAATTCAAGATTCCACAAAAAACAGTATATTATTACACCTCATAAATATTTAAGAACAAAATTATGCTATTTCATTGGCTGATTCCTATTATACTTGCTATTTCCCTAGGGAAAATAGATCAGACTATTTTCCTATAACCACCTCCCCACAGTCACAGTGAGGTGTAATAAAACAAATACTACATGGTTTATATTTGGGAAAAAGGGCACACTTTTTGTTCCTTTTGTACTGGGTTCGGGGTGATAGGTCCGTAGCCAGTACCTCGGGAAAATAGTGTGCTCTATTTCCCTCTAACCATGTAGTATTTGTATAATACCATTACTTTCCCATGTCATCTTGCTTGTCTTGAAATTTGCATTTTCAATTCCCTATTTGAAAAAAAATATTTCCCTTAAATAAAGTCTCATAAAACTAAAACACATCTGTGGTTATTTCTGATAGAATTGGAGTGACAGTTTCATTTTACTGAACAGAGTTCTGAGACAGTTTCTGTTCCTCTGAACTGAAGCCAAATTGATGGGAGCTTAGTGAGAACTGATGGAATATGTTTCTCCACGGTGGCCAATTAAAATGTCAACTACTTGATGGAGCTCCTGATCAAAATTTAATGACATCACTTGTGATTCACACGACTACCACTTGATAAGCTTGGCAATTTCTTTTCATGATCATTTTTTTCCCCAAGATAAACTCAGTTTTACGATTGAGTTTTACTCCCAAAAGTATGAATATTAGTTGTTTTCAGTTTTTAATTCATTTTGAGTTCCATTTCTGAAACACTAAATTGAATATTTCTCCAACTATACATTGGTTCATAGATTTGTTTTGAGAAATACCCTAATAATAAAAATGCAATAAATAGGGCCACAATTTCCTGTACGGGAAAGAAAACGAAAATTTCAAGATGATCTTTAAAAAAAAAGTGATAGACAAGCATGTCTTCTTCCAGGTAATTGAGAATGCAACACCTAGCTCATTTTCTATCTTGCACGAGCCTGTCATTTGGAGTTAATGATCGGTTGTGTTATGTTAGACAGCAATTTCATGCGTCAATTACCAAGCTGTTGCATCCTGCCCAAAAAGATTAATAATCCAAGAAAACGGCAGGCACAAAACAAGATGCCAATATACCCAATTTTCATACTAGTATACTAGTATCATATTAGTAGCTGTCACACCTTCTTAGTCAGTTTGTGAAGGAAATGGAGCACCATTAGTAATACCAGATGTATATATAAATATATACACTTGTAATTTCCTTGGTTATTTGATAGCTGTTCAAGAAATCAATTGTGGTAAATAATTAAGATTATCAATAATTATTGGTTAATATTCAATATTATCACAATTGGTTAAGAATTGTGGATACATGCAGCAGGGGAGGATTTTTTCAATTGTCAGTCTAAGTTTTTCACTCAGTTTAACAAATGGACTACAATTTATATTCATAACAAACACCATATAGTATCTTTTTAACATATGAATCACAATATAATAAAGAACAATGTTAGTTTGTAACACCATAAATTTCTTATTTGGCTTTACATTATAGAGTTCAAAATGCATCAGAAAATATACACGTAACAAAAATGATTGGACGCCATTTACTCGATTACCTCTTCTTTTCAGTAATTCTGCGACTTTTGTGTCAATATCAGAAAAAATAAAAACATTATTTAGTTGCAGTTAAGTAGCATGATAATTATGAAGCCCAAAATAGTAACTAGCAGAAAAATGAATTGTGAAAGCAAGTATACAGAATGGTCATAAAACATCCTTCCACAAGAATCTAGTCCATTTTGCAAAAATAGTACCATTATAACCATCGCCAAGAAATGGACTATCTCTTAAAGATAGAAAGCAGTTGATAGATTTGAAGCTTGAATGTTGCCTTTAATGGAAGCCCTAGGATTTTGTTGCAAATTCAGAACATGTAAAACACTATGAACAGAATTCATGACACATGATAACTGGTACACTGAGTGCAATGTGTGAAGACAAATGCTATAGTGCTGTCACAAGGGTTTGCTTGATGTCGGTAATGAATATCATTTCTTTCATTCTCTCTCTCTCAATCTATCTCACTCTCAACCGACCCACATCTGCTTTGGTCAAAACTTTATTTAACTAATGATTAAGTATTTACTCACCAGTATAATTATTATAAAACCCCATAATCCACACAAGCCCCCCCCACCCATTCTTTAAAACTCTTATAATCAAGGTCAGAATTTCTCAGGCAAGCCGAACACACACAATTTATTATGCAAATCAAATCGCGGTATAGGCCTCTCAACTAATTACAAATCATGTGATGTTTGTCAAGAACTTATTTGTGCTACCGGGTTGGTGCACATCTCACTGCGTGTACCCCAAAATTTCTGCCTGAGAAATTATGGTCAGTTGAAAATAGACGTGTGTTTGGTGTTGATTTATTGTGTGCTTCAAACATTAACATGCCTTAAATACTGTTTTAACAGAAAACTGATGATCACCAAGATCATTCCACACATCTTCCAAGATCATCAGGAGTAAAATTCAGAAGAACTTGAAAATAATTCATTTATCATGCAAAAATTGGCTAAAGGCATCAGTCTCGCACCTGAGATCAGAAATTGTGACTAACATTTGTTGGGTATCCTTGTACAGTCAGTCAAACCCTACACTGAGTCCAATTCACCTATGCTAAATCTTACTGCTTTTCACAGGAGGGACAAACAAATTTCCAGTTCCCAAGTTACTCCATCACCACATGACAACAATTTCACACTTCACACACGCATTATGCCTGTCGTTACTTCTTCACACATCCTTCTCACTTCTTCAAACCTATCTAGCATGACTTCTATTTTCTTCTTAAGTTTGTCCCTTGTTACAGCACTGTTCTAAAGGTTAGTGAAAGTGCAGCAAGCGGTGTGGCAAAAGATGATTTAGTCTGCTGCGCTGAATTTATGAAGCGCTTTTCTAGCTAAAGCAAAAGATAAACACAGTCACATATGGTAGGTACAACATAGCTGAAATTACTGGTACTGGTATAAACTTTACAGTGCATCCCAGAAAAAATGCTCTGTTGACAATAGCAGAGTTGTATATTTCAGAAGAGAATAACTTGTGCTTTTTCTTGGGACATAAACAGTACATGTACGTTTACTTCTAGTTCCATCTTGCACAATTCTTTGAAAAGCCATGGGAAAATATGAATAATAAGAGGTTTTTTTTCAAGAAAGTCAAAAATCACATCAATATATCAGTCCTTATGACAAGACCAAAATGAAAAGAGTTCTGATTTTGCCCACTTTTAATGTTAACTATATTTCCACAAAATTAACAGAACTTATGAAAAAAAAACACTTTAAGACTTCCTTTAAGAATTGTCTATAGCAGGAAGAAAGCAATGCTTAACAGATTTCATGTCATTCCTAATAAGTTTATTTTTCTAAGTAAATCTGGAAAATTGATTTCACTTTCCAAAATCAGTAAGTTTCCTGAAAATGTTCATCCTTGACCATAATATTTTATCTTCCAGCAAACCACCAAAATGTATTCTTTTTGGTGAAACATGGAGAAAATGAACAAAATCCATCAGGGAAACCCATATTTTTTGTCTAGTCTTAAAGTAATGCTGATTGTTATACATATAATGAAATAAATGAATGAAATTTGCTGAAAAAGGATTTGATTCTTCTTTGTGAAAGAAATGATTTTATTATTCATGATGATTCTTGATTCATCCAGTGATTTTAAGGTTAGTTTTTTTCTGGGACACACTCCATACAATACACAAATTATACTACCACTTGTGACTATAAATATGACTTATGGTTATACGTGTAAGCTATGAATGAGCACAGGGGATTATGGGTAATGGTAAATCTTAATTCATTATCCTTTACTGCAGTTAGTAATCTCTGGAACATATTCTGAAACTTCTGAACAACATGCAATGGGTTGAGGTATATTGAACGAGGATAGGATGATAATGACGTTAAGGAAATATATCCCATAATGCCTCACTGCTGAAAAACCGCTTGGGAAAAAACAGAATTACCAGTAAAGGTTGAGCAGTAATTGGTTCCATCGAGGAAAGGTTGGGAAGATTAGCGATCACATCCATGATAGGATACTGTCAGAACTGTCAACCCACTCGTGTAATGGTTACGCTTTCTGTGTCGCGTGGCTAATTAATGTTTATTGCATGCTTCAGGCCTTTGCTTTGAATTCTCCCACTTGGGCAATGCATCTAGAATGGGTCACTAAGTTGTGTCACAACAGAGACAAACAAGGATTCTCCTTGTAGATACAGAACTCTAGGTCTGACTCTGCAGTGATTAGGTCAATTAGTTGGCACTTTTTCATACAATCAAATGGCTTTTTGGAATTGAGATTGTAATAAAGCAAATTAACTGCTGATTGTTTACAAATTGGAAGCATGTAAAGTTAAGGTAGTTGATTCACACACTCACCAGTCTAATGAAAAACATTCAGAATTTATCCAGAAATGTATATATGAGCAATTGAAAAAAATAAGAAAACTTAAGATGCCTAATTAAGGCACAAAAGCCACTATCTATGGAGGATGATCAGAGAACAATTTACGTCCATCTTTTTAACTTTTTGAAGTGCTTCACATTTTCAAATCTGCTAATGAGATGCCGATTTGGAGAGGAAACTCAAAGTTTCTGTATTTTTCGCAGTAGCTCAATTAAAATGCCAACTTACAGAAAGTGTCCAAATAATTCCCATTATTTTCCTTAGGGTGTACTTTTCAGGGCAACTGGACAGAGCTTGAGTACTGTTTTGAATGTGATGCCTCAGTGAGTTAATCAGTCATTTCAAGATTCTCCAAACAAGTGAGGTATTCATCAGGCTTGGCTTAGATTGATGAAAGTCAGTTGGAGATGATGACAAGGGGGGGGGGGGAGAAACTGTTATACAATGACAGGCAAATAAAAATAAACACTTGAAACATATTCACACCTCTTGGACGTCCTTGTTTCCGCACTGATGTTGAAGAGAAAATCAAGAAACCAATGGAAAAGCAAATGGAAATGTTTAAGTCAACTTGAAAGAAAATGATAACATACATTCTGTACAAGATACCCTCAAAATTGTCTAGATTCTCATTTCTGTAAGATATGTACATTGGGTGCAGAGAAGTTACGTTGGTGGTATGACCCTTTCCATTATGTCCCAGCATGCATTATTTTACATGGACTTATCACATGATTAATAGTAGATTGTCATTCTCCAGTTCACACCATGTGATGGTGCTCAAAATAAGGAACAATGGGATGACATGAAAGTGGAAATTTTTATACTGAGCAAATCCAAATTGGTAGAGTTGTTATATTTGTTTGTTTTATTTTTTTAATTTAAGCATTTGAAATGAGAATGTAGATTTTTTGGGGGATACAGTGAGTTTTATGATGGGACCATTTATGATCTTAAGTGATGACAATGCCAAGTTTCTGAATTAAAATGCAATATGCAAATCAGATGTGTTTCTAGACTAAAATTAAAGCAGTGCAGGACTGCATTACTTTTCCATTTTTTTAAAAATTGAAACATGTTATACAGGATAAGTCCTATTTTCATGAACTTGATATGAAGTTAACATTGAAATCATTTAGTAATCAAAATTATCTTTTGATGTCCTATCCTACATATATCATGGACTACCTAAACAAATAACATTGATACACTAACTGCTTAGAACAATTAACTTCAAATTTATAATGTGACACAATCTGTTGAAAGAGGAAGTGAGGCTCAAAATTTGCAGACAAGGTTAGACAAATGCTGAGCATGTTAGCCTCAAAGCTTTATTCGTTTGATTTAACTCTTAAAAGCCAGTGGACATACACATTGTGAAGACCCTGCAATATTATCAGCATGAAGTTTAGCAGTATTAACAGCAGTAAGAAATTTTGCCAACTATACTTGTGCTTTAGAAATGCTAATTCAATTGCATTGTTTTGCTTTTTATAGCTTTTATCTGACAGCGTACCACCTCCAAATTACTTAAGCGCTTTTAAGATTCCTCAGATCAAACTGAGCCAAATTTTTTTGGAGGTGAGTCAATTAGCGAAATGCAGGGCTGCACTGAGTGGTAAGAGTATAAAAGTAGTTGAATTAATTTAGGAAGGTAGGGAAAGAAGGAGAGGGATTAGAAGAAAGTCAAGGAAACATTAGTTCTTTTTTATTTTTAATTTGGACTGTGAGGTGGATTGCTGTGCAGCCCTAGTGAAATGAAACTAGTTTTCTGAACTAAAGAATTTGCAATGAAAACCCCATTACTAGTTATTTACTTCGACAAAGCAGTTGTAATTACCTGACAGAATGCTGTATGTAACCTCGGCATTGATGCCCTCATCCCTGTCATAAGCATACACTTCCAAGACTTGCGTACCGACAGCCGCATTCTCGAACACCTGCCCACTGTAGCTCTCTGCGCTGAAAAGTGGGGCATGATCGTTGATGTCCACTATGTCAATTACCACCCTGGCATAGGTCCTGTGTGTCACAAGACCCTGGTCTTTGACTTCTATATTAAGTATGTGCTGACGCTTAATCTCGTGATCGAGTGGTTCTTTCACAGTAATCATGCCAGTCCAGAGATCGACATCAAATTTGGACTTGCTCGCATCATCTGCAGTGCTGTACAGGCGATACGTGAGTTGGTTGTCAACATCAGGATCTGTCGCTTCAACTTGTACAACTTCCGTTCCCACGACATCATTCTCCACAATTTCTACATTATAGATCTCTTTCTTCAATTCAGGTATATTGTCATTATAGTCCAAGACATCAATATGAATCTGTGATTTAGAATGAAAGACAATGGATATATTTTATGGATTTGATATTCCAATAGAGAGCTAGAAACCCATGACTCAGAAAATCTTGTACTTTTAAGAAGGTTTGGGCTAGGGCTGATTATGAGTTAAGGATAGTTATGACTCTCTTTCTATGACAATAAGAGAAGGTACTCCACAACCTGCAAAGGACCTTGATAAATAACCTGATTATGCACATGGGGGTGTGCTTTTTAAAGTTCAGCAGAATGAAATTAGGACAAAACAAGAGCACCAATGGTGCTGTACCCACATTAAAGGTAATTTGGAATTTTGTATGTTTGTAGTTTACATGATTTGTTTGTTGGTTACAGGAGGTGAAACCTGGGGGTTGAAAATGCTAATGATGGTGTTCTCTTATTCAGAAAATTATAGAAAATTATAAGGTGGGATATGAGGGCCGAGGTAAAAACTCATTCCAGCAAGTTTGACATCTTAGCTGAAGTGAACATTATTGGTGCATTAACACAAAGGAAGAATTACGTGGTGTCTAAATGTTCTCAGCAATATATAGAGTACATATAAGTTTAGTGGTATTGTCGTTATAGACAATATTCTTGTATGTACCCTTAAACAAAGAAAATCAGTTTGAAACTTACAGTAGTTGAAACTTCATTGTATCCATCCGAGACAGTGATGGTAAGATCATATGCAGGAGTGGTCTCTGCATCTAGCCGTCCAGCCAGCAATATTATACCATCCAATGGACTCACAGAGAAAGCCTCACCAACATTACCATCTAATAACAGAAAACAAGAAAATGTTTTAATTGCTGCAAATATCTTCAACCCAGATTTTATGTAAAATACTCTATGGAAATAAAATTCTTACAATTGATGAAAAATCACGTACAGGACAGAGCCACACTATATTTTTTTTTATATATGTTATTAACCATGTCATTCTCAGCTAATAAATTAGTTAATTAGTGGATATATTTGACAAACAGAATTCATGGAGGCAACTCTATATTTTATATAGCATTGATAAAAACAACTAAATCACCTTCAAGTTTGGGAAAATAAATGTGCACATCTTATTTTTAGGCAACCGCGTCTCCATTCTCTCCACTGACTTCCAATTGCCCAAAGGATTAAATTCAAGGTTCTTCTTATGGCCTTCAAAGCTTTTCATATCAATTCTCCTCAGATCTGTCTTTATAGTCGTGTCCACATGAAGACTTAAACTCCGGAGTTTTCAAAACTCTGGAGTGTCGATCGGGATTTTGACCGTGTGGACGCATCAGGGCTTTACACTCCGGAGATTTATCGTCGGTCTAGCGGGGCTTTATCCCCCTAAAAAACTTGGGGTGAAGCTCAAACTCCGATAACACTCCGGAGTGTTTTGGAGTGTCGTGCCATGTGGACAGCTTCGGGGATAGAGAGCGGAGGAGACCTCACAAGGTCAAAATTACTGTTTGAATATCACACGGGAAAGTCAACGGCTTCCGGTCTTTTGACTTCCTGTCTACACTCCGATATGAGAAGCGGAGGAGAATGTCAGGGGGGTGATTTCAGAGTTTTGGCCATCGTGTGGACACAATTGGAGTGAAGTAAAATAATTGGATTAAGTGTTCACCTCCGGAGTTTCAAACCCTTGGCGTTTTGAGACCGTGTGAACATGACTTTTATTTCCATCTTTACCAGTCCAATATGCAATGCTGACCTGTTGATATTTCCCCACCCTGTCACATCCCCAGGGATGTTAACACCCTGGGATCCTGAATTTTATAGCTTGGAGCAGCCTCTACTCTCCTACTATATACCCAATTTTCACATGTCAAAATCTTATGTGTATAAGAGAACTTAATTAAATTTGCATTAATTCCTCCAGCAGAAAGAGGTGGGTCCTTGCCCATATGTCCAAATTTCTTGCTACAAAGGTTTTAAACCACACTTTATAAAGATCTTAAATTTTACAAGGAAAATAGATTACTAAACCTATGAATAAGACATTAAGTAGATGCAATTTCCACTTTTATTAGTATTCCAAGTAAACATACTACTAGTGTTGACCTGAATCACTCCTTCATACTTTGAATTTTTTGCCTTGAAGCAATAAACTGAAATGCCACTTTATCTCCCATGATGCCCTGTTTAACTAAGGTTCATAATTAATGCATGCCCCAGTGCTCTGTACACCATTTCACCTTTACATTTTATCAAATCCTTGTTGAGACTCACCTGTAATGGTGTACCACAGCGGATCATTATCGTCATCGACGGCAAACACTGAGGCCACAAATTGACCTACTTCCATATTTTCTTCGACGACCGTATCCCATGCATCCCAAAATACGGGCGGATTGGGCGACTGTGCAACAGGCTCGGTAATGGTGATCAAGAGGCGTGATTTTGTACGCTTCTGAGGTCGGCCATTATCAACCGCTTCCAACTATGAATAATGTAGAAATAGAATGAGCAATTATGGAGAGCCTATACTACTAAGGATTATCTACTCTATGTGCAAATGTAACAAGCCAATAGTGCAAGTTGGCAATTCAGTGAGTCAGAATGCAGGTATAATAGAAACTTTTACAAAGAAAACTGTGCAAGTTAGTATGCACACTTATCTTTTCTCTACATTAACCCGCTACCATTTTTCTTACAGTACCTGTGATTGGGTCATTACATGGTGTAACATGATAAAACCTCTTGAGAAACCAATCAAATCTCTATGTACCTTGAAGTTTTTCTCACCTCGTCTCTGATTGGCCAACTATATCATAAAACTCTGTGGCTAACCAATCAAATACCCTAGTGGTGCCCATTGGGTTAAAGTGTGCGAGTCTAATTTTGGTAAAAAAATCACCAAATTAGAACATATTGATTCTGTTATACTTTGTTCATCAACTAATATTAATAAGCCAAAAATATTCGGTTCTCGTTCATCCGCGCATGAAGTAATTCTGTTTAGGGTTGCTTGCAGTTACGCCTGAACTATTCTATATCAATTTGTGGTGTTAAGATTCTTGCCTATTTGAGTAAAAGTGTAGAAGTTCTGAATCAGATAAAGCTACGTCATAGATTTAAATTTGTCGCTTGTTTGGTTTCTTCTTTAATCTGGGACGATTAATCAGATGGAAACACAATCATCCATCTGTTCTTCCTATACTTTGTTCATCACCAAATATGCAAGAATCTACAAAGACTTCACACCGCGAATTGATATATAATGCGGGCACAACCGCAAGCAACACAACTGCAGTAAGCGCAGTGCATGATGTACTTGTGGCGCATGCTTGTGGAAGAGGCACACAGGTAAAACGGAATTACTTTCACGCGTGGATAAACAAAAGCCGAATAATTTTTGCCTATTAGGTGATGAACAAAGTATAGAGACCCATTTCTTACCAGAAATTCAAACAGATATTGCCGTACGGTATCTTTTACTAGAGAAAGAGTCATTATCAAACCATCATTTGAAAAAGACTTTAAAAAACACCTGACCAAAGTTCTAATTAGGTCCTTATTGGCATTAATGGCTCCATCTATCATGTTGCTGCCTTTCATGCTAGTTTTAAGTTACCTTAGCATCTCAATTAGATTATCATTTCCAAAACCCACATCCACATTCAAGACATTCTAAGTGCCAAAAGATGTCCTTATTGATCCAATATCATTCTCTAGTTATTAAATTCTTTCAGACCATTATGCATACAGCAAAATTGGATAGATACAGTAGCGACAGATGGTCTGAAGTGTGCATTACTCACCGAGAGCTCAAACATCTCGTTGGCCACTAGGGGTTTATTTGTAGTTATGACGCCCGTAGTAGGTGCCATGGTGAATTTCGTCCCCGTGTTCCCATCCCGGATGTAATAGCTGATCTCCGCATTTGTGCCAGAGTCCTTGTCCATGGCAAATACGCGGAACAGTGACTCACGCTCCTCGCCGACTCTGTCGCGTGCCGGGATGTTTATACGGTAGAAGCTCTCAGTGAACTGTGGCTCGTTGTCATTTTCATCGTCAATTGTGATGATGACTTGGGCTGTGGAGGATTGCGGTGGGATGCCATTGTCTGTTATAGTGAGCTGTGAAATAGAACAAAAAGTAGAAACCAGTGAGTGGGTAAATTTGTGTGCTTTACTTACAAAATCTTTACCGACATGTATGACATGGGGTATATGAACCTTGAATTTGTGGAAACACCAATTGGTATGAGTTTTGCTAAGAAAACAGTTGTTCTTTTCAGAAATTTAAAAAAATTTAAAATATGAGTTGACAGCAAAGGAATAGACCTTTTCAAAATGAAGTTTACCAAACATTATGACCCTGATAAGCATAGGTCATCACACGCAACTGTTTGGCGCAGTACTTACGCCTAATTCGCCTTCGCGTAATGCGTGCCATTGGCAAGCAATATTGTTGTTCATATTTGTTGTTGGCCACTAAAATATAGTCAACATATATAGTTTGAATCAGAATCAGAATCTTTTATTTGACAATAACCAAACATACAGGTGTAGTCAAGTATAAAACAACAATACAGACAATTATCTTAGTGATAATTACAAATTATAACTGAAGATGCTTAAAAATTGGCAAACTTCATTATTACAATTGAGCACACAAAGTAAATAAAATAAAATAAGACAAAACTGAAATAAAAT